>CM028357.1:28617217-28791552 GCA_016618105.1 Dendrobium huoshanense
GGCCGATGGTTTGCGTATCCATGTTAGAGAATCAAGATTTGTTAAGTGCATTGGAGCAAACCCCTTCAGGAACATTTCTAAAGGCGCATCGAAAATTGCTTCCACGGGGCTGAAACATTGGCGACAGGTTATGAATGAATCGCCAATTCAGTATTATAGTTGATCCCAATCACAGGAACTACTCTGAGAAGTCCTTCCTTAGCGGAAGACCTTAGCTTAATGTACGGGGAAATGCGTTATAGAGTACATTATATAGTGAAGAGAATTCATGGCAAAACATCATTGAATTGATGTGTTTGTTATGGTCGAACCCGACCCAAAGGACTATAGTCGGTGTGCGATGCTAAGTCAGAAGGACCGTTGTCGGCGGGACGATGGAATGGCTCAGAAGGACTGTAGTCGGCGGGACGACGTTCACTAGTTAGAATGGATTTAGCCCGTTGTCGGCGTGCGATCGGAGCTTCTCGCCAAACGCCGATTGCTACGTCGGTCGGGGGACGTTAGTCATAAGGACCGTTCGTCTGACGATAGAGGTTAGAAAGACAGTGCCACCTCAACCTGCGTCTAAGAAGTCCAGTTAATAGGCGGAAGAACGTCGCCTTTGATAAATCCTAAACATCAGATAGATGTCCAGTGAAAGTCCGACAAGTCTAGGAATGTCGAGGTAGAAAAATTTGGCAGAAAGAGACGAGCAAAGAGACGACCAGTGTTGAGTAGAAGATCTGGAGGTAAGCGTTTGGTGAGGAAGACGCGGAGGAGAACTCGCCGATGTTAGATGGTATTCGAAGGAGAACTCAAAGTACGACTTGGACCGTTCGGGCTCGAACTTGTCTTGGCGTCACTTGGAAAGTTCGGGCAGGAATTGGGCCGACATCACTTGGAGTTCGGCAAGGCCCATTTGGGAGAAAACCTTTCCCCTCTAGCGTCGACCTCGTCGTCTAGAAGTCATCGCTGACACCGCCGCCGAATTCGCGGTGTTACTTGAAGAGTCGGGCAGTTGCTGGATAAGGTTGTTCTAGGTTGCGGGTTGGCCCAATGAGATTGTAAGAGTGGAGTTGCTTGGAGGCCCTCCTATGACTAAACTTCGCAGACTTGCTGCTATCATCTTAAGACTGCCTCTTGCATTTGTTCTAGGTAAAAGGATTTGAATGATTTTCTCTCTCTCTCTCTCTCTCTCTCTATAGATATATGAGGGGTCTATATATATATATATATATATATATATATATATATATATATATATATATATTTAGTATTAGACCTGTAAATATTGGACCCGACCCGGAATTTTCGGGTTTGGGTTGACCCGAACCCGAAGCGGGTCGGGTTCGGGTCCAGAAAATCGACCCGTTTGCAAAAACGGGTCGGGTTCGGGTTGAATCCCGATCGGGTTGCTGGGTCAACCGAAAACCCGTTTATCTTAAAAAAAATTCAAATTTCCCTGCCCCTGCGCTGCCCGCTGCCGCCAGCCCCGCTCGTTGACCCCGCATTGCCCGTCTCGCTGCCCCGCAGCTGCCCGCTGACCGCCAGCCCCCTCTCCGCGTCGATTCCACCGCGTCGATATCCATGTTTGTCGATTCCACCGTGGTCAATTGCACTCGAGCTCACCGCGTCGATTCCACCGCGTCAGCCGTTTAGAACCTCGAGTCGCGCACTGGAGCAATCACGCCTTCGATTTGCGACACCACGTCTGCCGCGCAGCCCGCACTCCGCACGTGACCCGATGCACACGCGTGAGTTGGCAAAATTTTGAATGTAGGTGTCGGGATTTGGCAGGAAATAAGTGGTTTCGGAGTTTGATCCCGAACCCGAACCGGGTTGGGTTCGGGTCCAGAAAACCGACCCGTTTTGCAAAAACGGGTCGGGTTAGGATTGACCCGATTAATGCCGGGTCAATCATGAGATCTACAAATGAGAAATAAATTAATACATAATTGAATGTATAATAAAAAATAAAAGAATTATTGAGATGAACAATTACTCTATGATTGATATAATTAGAACACAAATAATTGAGGCATACAAACAGTTGATAATCTCAAAGAGAGGCAGATGGTTTGTAAATGTTGAATTTTGTTAAGTGCATTGGAGCAAACCTTCAGGAACATTTCTAAAGGCGCATCGAAAATTGCTTCCACCTCTGAAACATTGGCGACAGGTTTGAATGATCGCCTATCAGAGAGTATCCCAATCACAGGAACTACTCTGAGAAGTTTCTGCAAAGAAAACGGGGAAATGCGTTTAGAGTGTGAAGAGAATTCATGGCAAAAATGAGAGAATTGAGAGTCTTATGGACGAACCCGACCCAAAGGAATTTCGGGATTAATTGTACCTTGGACAAGAATGGCTCGAGGACTGTGACGACGTTCACTAGAGATGGATTTAGCCCGATCTCCTCCTCGGCTTCTCGCAACGCCGTTGCTACGTCGTCGGCGTCGCCTTCGTCTGCTTTGCCGCCCGGAAGTGCCACCTCACCTGCATCTAAGATCCGTTAATAGGCGGAAGAACGTCTCCTTTGAAAACCCTAAACTCAGATCTCGAAAGAGGAATGGAGGAGAAAAAGCAGAAAGAGAGAGAGAGAGGAGAGACGACCGGAGTGGGAAGAGAGATTGGAGGAGCGTTTTGTGAGGAAGACGCGGAGGTCGCCGAGATCGCCTTCGAAGAGACAGACGAGGACCGCGGCTCGCTTGTCTTGGGACTTGAAAGCGGGAGGCATGGGCCGCATGGCGGATTCGGCAAGGCCCATTTGGGAGAAAACCTTTCCCCTCTCGTCGACCTCGTCGTCTTCATCGCTGACACCGCCGCCGAAGCGCGGGGCTTTGTAGAGGCGGAGTTGCTGGATAAGGTTGTTTAGGTTGCGGGTTGGCCCAATGGGATTGTAAGAGATGGAGTTGCTGGAGGCGGCCATGACTAAGCTTCGCAGACTTGCTGCTATCATCTAAGACTGCCTTTGCATTTGCTCTAGGTACAAGGATTTGGATGATTTTCTATCTTTATTTATTTTTTATTTCCAACGTTCTCTGAGGAAAGTTCTAAAAATTAAATATGTATGAAAATATATTCTTCTCAATAAATCATTCAATCCCATATCAAAATTTCTGATTTAAACTAATTGGTTGGGGTTTTGCTTGTATGCTAACTCATTTTTTATCCAAAGATGACTCTTTTAATATTTTTTTTATTTGTAGATATAATTTTTTTTAACTAAATAGAGTAACCATTATAGTTAACAAATTATCAAAAAACTAACCAAAACGGGTTAAGTGGTTGACTTCAAGTCATTTGGTTTGCTAGTGAGTCAGATTTTGGTTGATGTTTTTGACTTATTTATTAAATGGGTTGGGTTCAAGCTCGGGTTCATTGGCTTCATATTAGGTCAATTTCAATTCAGATTTGAATTTGGCCCATCAACCGGTTTTGAGAGCCCTACAACTCGGGTTATTATTCAGATGATAGTCGCAATATAAGCCATAATATGACTGATTTTTAGAAAGCAAAATTATAATTAGGTGCTTAGATTAAATTAAATAAAGTAAAAGATGTGTAATTTAAATTAAATTTATTAAGGGGTAAATTTATCAAATCATTTTGCATTTTCACATAAAACATAAAATAAAATTTTCATTTTCAAAGAAAACTCAAAACCAAGAGGTCTTGAGTTCAAGTCTTGCGTATGTGATGTGTGTGTGCCGAGTCGAGTATGTGCTTATGCATATTTGTGTTAGTATATTATTAGCTTGTTTGTGTTCTTTCGAGCTCTTGAGCTTGATTTGAGCTTTCTTGTTTGTGTTCTAACGTGGTTCGTTTAAGTTGATGGATGTTCATATTTGATTTGTGTTTGATTCATGTTCAATTCATTTCATGCTTATCGAGCTTTAAATAAACAAGTCTTATCAAACTTTGTCAAGTTTGCAAAAAACATGTTGGAATATTTCTAAAGTTTGTTTCAAACTACCAAATGAGCATATTCAAGAATATATATAATGAGTGATTTTGAGCTATCAAATGAGACTGTTTGCGAACATATCTAGCAAGAATTTTCAAATTATCAAATAAGATTGTTCATGACATATTTAGCAAATATTTTTGAACTACCAAGCGAGCTCGTTCACAAACAAATGAGTTATTATTCTTCTTATAAGAAAACCTGTTCATGAACATTTTGAACAAACAAAATTGATGATAGTAAACAATCTTTATTAAGGGGCTATTTGGTTTGCTATAAAGTGAATGCAGAGAAACTTTTTTTTTTTTTTCATTTGATTGGGTGTATTATGAGTAAAGTAAAATTAGTATATTCTGAATACTTAGAAGCTATTTTGTTTGGTGTAAGAGTGTTTGAGCTGGGGAGGGAGTGCTCTAATAGGGAAGAAAGATACCTACAATTGGAGGAGAGAGGTTGACGGGATGGGTAGCTGAATGCTACGTCGTAGACAGTGAATTGAGTTTGGACAGTTGAATGGGCAGTCGTGGCAGGGTCAGCAGCAGGTGGTAGAAAAGGGTTGCTAGAAGGTAAGGCTGGTTGAATCAATTATTTTGATTGAGCTCGGAGCAGATTGGGAGGTCGGGCTAGGAATTGGGAGCCGAAAGTTTGAATAGGTTGTTCGACCTAATAGATTTATCCTAAGGCCAACCAAGAGGGGGGGGGAGTGAATTGGTAATTTAAAAATCTCTTGATAATTTAGAAAACTGATTTAAAAATTTTAACACTATGATTATTTATCAAAAATAATTTTTCAACCACTAAAAATAAATGTACATAAAGTAAAAATGAAGTAAAAATAAAAACAGAAGAACACCAAATTTTATAGTGGCTCAGTCCAACTAGACCTACGTCCACTCCTTGAAGACTCCTTCAGGTATTGCATTATACCAAAGTGACTCTTTTTTTTGCTTCCACAATAAGACGGAGAAGTCCTTACAACAACCTCTCTTCAACCAAACCCCGGTGTGGCAAAGTACCAACGTCCTTTCTCACCCTCCTAGTGATGGCAACGTACCGACATCCTTTCTCACTCTCCTGGTGACGACAGAGTACCGACGTCCTTTCTCACTCTCCTGGTGACGGCAGAGTACCAGATCTTCTCAAAAGATCTTCTCTCTAGAGTATTCAAAGAAGTAGGGCAGAGATTTGGAGATCACACAAAGAAATCCTCACCTTTGGGTAAACCTTCAAAATTTTCACTTGCAATGTCTCTCAATCCTCACTCCCAAACACTCTCTCAAAACACTCTCTCTATCACTCCCAAGAGAAAATTTGCATAAGGAGGATAATTAGTTTTTAGGATTATTATATATGAAGGATAAGACAATCATCCAGAAAACTGAAAATTTCAAGTCAAACATACTTGGATCGTATAGTACGATCATACTTCATACGTACAAACAGTTCAAAAAATCTATGTACAAATTCATTTTGTATTGTCTGTTGTATGTACGAATTGACATAGTATTGTACAAACAATTTAAAAACAAAATAAGTTCATCCGGTATGAGTTCGTACGAACTCATTTTATACACTGATCATCATTTGTATGAAACCTACATCCTATAATATGAATTGTTGAATCAAATCATGCTTTGTATGATAGCAATATGGATGAACCCATTTCATACTTTTGATGTCATTTGTATGAATTTAATTTCGTATAAAATGAACAGTTAAAAAAATTTACATGTTCGTATGGGATGAACTGGTACGCATCTATTTCATACTCTGGACGTCATATGTATGAACTCCACTTCATACAGTATGATAAGTTAAAAAAATGGAGACTTCGTTCGAGATGAACTGGTATGTATTTATTTTCTAATCTATACGTCGTCTATACAAATCCAACTTCATACAATACGAATAGGACAAAATAAATTTCCAACGCATGATTTGATGAACTTCATTCTGAAGGAACTTTCATGTCAAATCATCCAGTATGATTCAAGAATCATACAATACATTTAATTTTTAAAATAAAGGTTTTGACTCACTCCCCCAATGTATGTGTGCATAGTTATCTAATTACAATTACACTATCTTAAACTCAAGAAAAATAGAAAAAGTACAGACTTCAATTACAAAAAATCCTAATCTAATTTGTCTTTAAGTCTTCGACAATATGGAGTATGAAAATTGGTTGTTACGGCTGGACAAAATCTGCGGTAACATGAAATTATGTCGATAAAATCTGGTTTCCTGTGAATTTTTTGTGAAAAGTTGTCTTACAGTAATTCATTTGTCTGAAATTTTATTCTATCACAAATATTTCTGGCAGACTTACCGGAAAAATGCCATTGGGAAAATAATACCCAAGATGTCATTTTTCTAGAAGGAATTCTTGCATTTTATCTGCCGTAATTTTTGACAAAAACTTTCAGTCGTAAATGACGGTAGATAATTTTTTGGATGGTTTTGATGGACAATTACCGACGGAAACATCCGGTGGATTATCCACCAGAAATACTGGCAGAAATGTTTCACTGGAAATACGATATCATTTCGTCGTTTGTTTGTTTCTGGTAAATTATTCACCAGAAATAACATCGTTATGGTACCACCGAAATATACGCTGATTGGTTCGCCACTTTTTCCAGTGTATTTATATATGATGGAAAGTACAACAATAATACAATGTTTTCCTGTATTGTTTGATTACTTAATTAAATGATCACAAATAATATTTTTATTGAGTCAAACCTTGAGCAGCTTGTCAAATGCTTCATTCATTTGTAGGCTTATGTGCGTTTGCCTAAATGTCCCTAAAAAAATGGCAGGGGATTGTGCAATTTATTAAAATGATTTAAGTAATTTGTCGCCCTCCATTTATTTTTTAATCTTTATTATTAGGGCTTTTAGGAAATTTCCCCCACACTAAATCCTAAACAAATTGTGTAGAGGTGTTATTATTAGGAAATAATGTACCAAATACAAAGAGAAATAGTAAAGGGAATTTATCATTTTTTTATTAATTTGAATTCTAAAAATATTCTTACAACCAAATAGTAATGGGTGCTATTGTTAGGTAACGATAAACCTACCAAGTTCGAACCCCGCCAGGGAGCGCTGCCCCCTTGGACCTCGAACATATATGCGAAGTGTATGACGATCAAGGGTCAAGCCAAATTCAAGACAACTCCAATAATTACTTATAAGTTTGTGCCCCCTGAAAATTAAGGCTGGTTCCACCCCTACTTACAAATAGCAAGAGAAACCAATAAATAACTAGTTTTTTTCATATTAAAATATAACAATGCTTGAAATTTTAATTAACTAGAAACTAATAAATTTTAATATTAGCAATACAAATATAAGTTTAGACTAATTAAAACTAATTAAAATTAAGATAACAAAAAAAAATTACGAACAACCTTGTTGCATGCTAGAAAATTTGAGTGGGTAGAGCGTATATTTTATGTCTTAACATTGTACAAAGATTCAACATGAACAGATAAAGTAGTAGTTGGACCAGATAACTTTTTACGTGATAATTTTAGAAAGGAAATAAATAAGAGGGCTTTATCTAATTGCAAGATTCATTATGTTGAAAGTGATATAAAGACTTTTTTTTTTTAATTTCATTGTTGAAGAAGAGAGAAAGTACAAGAATTTAGTGACAGTTAATGACCAACAACAAGGCTTATATCTCCCAATAGAGAATATAGAAAGTAGATGTCTACAAACAGATAGATGTACCCAACAACACGGCTAAATCTTGTCAGTGTTCTGGAGAGGGTGGTAACTTCATATGTTGATCATCAGTAATGATGGTAGTTGTTGATGACAATAGTTAGTGGTCGTTGACGATGACAATAGTTGGAAAATGCTAGAGAGATATCCATTGTTCTCTCTTTTTTCTCCCCCTCCAAGTGAAGATTGAGGGCATCTTTATATGTTTTTGGAAGTGGCATGCTCCGTAAATATAGAGAGAATTTAAGGAAAATTAGGAGTTCCCCATCAGATGGTCCTTGTTGATTCCCTTAATCATAGGACTTTCATCAAACATTTAAGTGCCATAATGATGTCAGAATTAAGTGATTTTGGTTTGTTGGATTTGTCTTGTCGAGCCACTCAATTTGACTATAAGCATGTCATATTTGGAGATTGATTTTGAAGCTTCCAAGTCTGCAATCCATTGATTTGTGCCGATTTGGACATAGATTAGACCAATTTAAGTGTTATTGGGTTTATATTGTTGAGAAGTTCAATTTAACTTAAGTTTATTATGATTAGAGTTTGAATTGTCCAAAATTTAAAAGTTTATGATTCAAATATGGCTCGAGATTAATGCTCAATCAAGGTGATTTTTTATGATGTATCAAACCTATTCAATAAATTATAATATTATTTAAGCTAAGCAACTTTGAGAACAAAATAAATTTCCATTGCACATGGAAAATTATAAATTTGGTGCTAATAATTTAATTTAAAATTTTATAAAATTAAATTTGTAATTTCAACTAAAAAAACCATTTTTCCTTGAATTCCAACTAAGTTGTTTGGTAGGTTTTAAAAGACACTGACAAAATTAAGGTTCCATTTGAGACGACTTTACTAATGATTTTTAAAGAAATTTCTAGCACAAAAAAAATTTAGTTAAAAAAAATATTAAAAAGGTGTTTTTTAAAGCATTAAGAAAGCTATCTCATATAAAGCATAAATCTCCATAGCTAACTTTTTATTTTGGATTTTAGTATTGATTCTAAACTTCTATTAATATACAGAATATATGAGATATTAAAACAAACATAATAAAACAAAATAAATCATTAACTTAATAATTAAATAGTTATGAAATAACTTAAGATGAAGAAATTACAAATCATTTAAACAAAATCTACGATGTTTTTTTTTTTTTGGGAAATTTGGGGCCGGAGCGCATATCATTTCTATAAGAAAAAAATTACAAGTAAGGTTAAAAGAAGTTCAATCCCAAAAAAAAGCTAAAACAGAAAAACATAGCTTAGAGGGAGTGAAACAAGCAAACAACAGGAAACCAAAATAATAAAAGCCCAACTGGTAAAATAAATTACAATTTGAATGAAGAAACCAAAATAAAAGACTAAAAGTTTATAAGAAGAACTTAGGCTACAATTCGAATGAAAGATCAGTCAAAACTTCATCAAAGATGATAAAAACCCCCTGATTGCTAGCACAACCATCCAAGGGGAAGTGAGCGAGACCAGTAGTCATCCTTGTCATTCCATAAATATCCCATAGGCCACCTCAACCAAGCAACAGTCCTTGGTTGCCAGCTTGACCATCCAAGGGAAAGAGAGGGGGAGGTCCATCCGAATATACCCTATAGGCTACCATAACCAAAAAGTAGCCCCTATATGACACATAAACCAACAAGTGAAATCCTCCAATGAAACACCCTAGGCACAAAGGATTCTAGTAGGAGAGCAGAAGGAGAGAAGAGATCAACCCTGACCAAAAGAGCTCAAACAAGATATGTTTGAATCTATAGCCATTCTTCCAATTTCTAGATTTGAAATAAATTGCTCTTTTAACTTTCTTGGCAATAGAAGTTTGACATTTAATAACATTTCTAAATAGCTTATCATTTTTAGCTCTCCAAATCAAGTTGATGGTATGACTTATCATAAGATAATAAAAGTATTAGAAATCCTTATCAAAATTGTTCTCCTCAATAAAATTCAAGGCTTGGAAAAGGTTTGGCCTCATGAGAATAACAACACCAAAAGGAATTAATTGCTTAAGAATGCCAAAAGTGTAATCACGTTCAAATAATAGATGTGAGTGCGTTTTAGAAGCAGAGTAGCAGAATTTGTATGTAGTGTCAACCAGAATACCCTGACGGGCAAGAGCCACAGCTATCTTTAAATGAAATTTAAATTCTAACCAAGCATAAAAAGCAATTCTAAGAGCATATCCCTTGTTCCAGATGAACATATTCTAAATAACCTTAGGATGGTGAGAAATATATTGCTTAGAGAAGGATCTGGCATTTGGATTATCCAACCCCTTCCAGAGACAACCAATATCAAAAGTAGCTATAGGAACCTTCTGAATAGAAGCAATAAGATCATTGGGGTGGAAAAGTGGTACTTAAGGACAAGGCCCCATTATCAATAATGTTACTAACTTGCCAAAGAGAGGCATTCAAAAAGTTGGGTTTTAAGGACAGAGAACCACACAAATCTTTGATGGACCGACCATTACACTAGGGGTCCCATAGGTGGGATAAGGAGTTGTTTGCATGGATTCTAAGAGTGAGGCATTGCTTGATTTTAGAGGCCACATAGTAGAGAAACTTACAGTACACTTAAACATGATTAGAGTGCTCCAACCAAAGAGAGTGATAAATTTATTTCTACAAGATAAACATCAGGTTATTATAATTAGAAAATCTCCAAATAATAGAATAACCATAAGTATGATAAAGAGAGTCAACAATGGGGAGACCGATTCCCCCATAATACTTAAACAAGCAAGTGTCTTTCCGTGCCACCAAATGGAGTTTCTTCTAAAAAATGTCACGGGAGAATAGAAATCTTGAGCCAACTTTATTAATTAACTTGTAGCAACCTTTATGTATAATAGATCCCATAATCTAATAGGCAATGGTATTGAAGATGGTGTATCTAAGAAAGTGTAACCTTCCCACGAAGGAGAGAGCCTTGTCTTTCCAGCCTTGTATTGCACCAATGATCTTCCCAATGCGGGGTGGAAGTCGGCGTGATGAATCGTTTTGGGGTGAATTGGGAGACCAAGGTATTTTATAGGGGTTTGAGTCTTTTAAACCTTTAGAATATTTCAAATATTGGAGTCAAGAATGCAGTTATTGGAGTAAAGAATAGAACTTTTCTCATCATTATTATGAAGACCAGATAGTTCAACAAAACTGAACAGAATGTTATTGAGAGTGTGGGCATTCTCCAATGTAGCCTTACCAAAAACACGAAAATCATCAGCACATAAAAGATGAATAAAAGAAGTGTTATCCATAATAATGCCATTAATTTCTTTCTTAGACACAACTTCATCAAAGAAGGATGAAAGGCTATCCATCACAATAAAGAAGAGATAAGGGGAAAGTGGGCATCCTTTCCTAAGACTAGAAGAGGAATTTAAATAACATTCCAGAGCACCATTAATCACCATAGAGAAATGGATATCAGATATGCATCCTTTGATCCAAGAAATAAAAGTATTAGGGACGCCTTTAGTAAGAAGCCTAGCTAGGAGGAAATCCTTAGATAGAGAGTCAATGGTTTTTTTAATGTCAAATTTTGCACAAAGAAAATTCTCCTTAGCTCTCATATTAAAGCTACCCAAAATGTCCGAGGCGAAGAGTATGTTATCAAAAATGATACTATGCTTAATAAACCTAGCTTGACTAGGGTGAACAATATGGGGCATTACATCTCTCATTATGTTAGCTAGACTCTTAGCTATGATCTTATAAAAAATGTTGCAAAGAGCAATCAACCTAAAATCTCTCACATTTGAAGCATGAGGATGCTTAGGGATCAGTGCAATAGTGGTGGCTTTAGTATGATTAGGCATGAATGCATTGGTAAAAAAAAGGCAACATAGCTTCACAAAGTTGTTTAACAATAATATTCCAAGTTGATTAATAGAAAGCAAATGTATACCCATCTAGACCCGGTGCAATAATAGGAGATGAAGAGAATACCATATTTTAATTTCCTCCACATTAACCGGTGAAACTAGTTCAAAGGTGAGATGAGGAGGGATGGTGGCCCTAACAGGGAGGATAACATTTCCATGTAGAGGATAATAAGAATTGTTAAACAACACCTTAAAATGATTGATAAAGGTATAACTGATTTCATTGGAGAAAGTAAGAATCTTGCCATTAGAAGTATTTCTATTAATCACATTAGCATTGTGCCTATGATTAATTTTTGAATAAAGGAAATTAAGGTCATCTTCCTTATAGGTAAGCCATTTGGCTTTGCCTCTTTGTATGATCCAATCAGCCCAAAGGAATTCAATGTTAGAAAGCTTTAGGTTAATAGCTTTAAGAGCCCCATTTAACTCAAGATTCATGGGATTATTTTGGATTTGGGCAAGATGGTCTTTTTGAGTTGATATAAGGAAGTCAATTACACCCATCAGGGTGTTGGAGAAGGCCCATCTTTTGGATTTAATGAGATTCTTGAGTGACTTGGGCTTATAATAAAAGGATCAGATATGATTACTAGAGGAGGGTTGAGGGAAAACAAATAGAATCCCATCCCAAAAATCTAGGATCTTATTCCAATAATTATTGTACATAAAATGGTGCTTATTCCTGAGAGCAGGGCCATACTAAAGGATAATAGGAGAATGATAAGAGATTTATGGATCACTAAGATCATAAAAGGAGTTAGGAAAAGTGTTCAACCAAAAGTCATTAATGAGCACTCTATCCAATTTGATGTGGATAGGTTTTTCAGTTCTTTGGTTAAATAGTGTATAAGTGCCCCACCGAGGTAAAAGCATGGACACTAATTTTAAAAATTAGTTTGTTGAGTTCCACTAGTTTCCTATAGTGGAGAGGGGAGCCTCCAACCTTTTCACTTGAATGTCTATAACAATTGAAATCACCAATGATAGCCCAAGGCATGTTGATATTTCCCGCAAGATGAGAGATGTGGTTCTATAACTCTTATTTATCAACAATATAGTTAAAGGCATAAATAACTGAGATGCAACCAGTATCATTTGAGCCAACTTGAATAACACCATGATTAAGCTGACTAGAGGATAACAACATCTTGAACGTCACTTTTTGAGAATTCCATTTAGTCTAAATACGACCCATATTTGAAAGAGCGAAATTGTCATAAGAAGCCTCATGGGGGAAGATGGAATGTGAGGAGAGGAACAATTGGTCAGAAATAGATGTGGGAGATATTTTTGCTTCCAGGATAAAAAGCATATCCATGCTCAATTTCCTAACAAAATTCTTATAGGTCAAAACTTTGGCTGGGCTATTAAACTCCTTTATATTCCAAGATGCTATAAGGGATAAGGTCATTAAGATTTAGTTTAGTGGTTGGTCGCATTTTTGGTGCTTTTGGTTCTAGAAGGTTTTGGAGCTTTGATTTTTAGGCTACTGACTATGGTTGTTGGAAGTGATTAGCTGAGAAGGAGTAGTTTCCTTATCTTGATGATCAACAATAATAATATTTCTCAGATCAGAGAGACAAGAGGGTTTTGGGTCCTGTTGAGAGGTGAAAGAGAAGGAGGGAAATTCCTTTTTGTCTGATAAGATCACAAAGTTATCGGTAGGGGCTAAGGAGTGAGAACCAAAGGTAGGAAGCTCGGTAACAATTTGATGGGGGTTTAGATTGCCAAGGAGGTTTGGGGGATCCTCCGATGGGGTGTTCATATTAGGGATGATAAATTGGTTTGGATTGTGAGTAGGGGGATTCTGAGTGGAGGAGGAAGCAACAGGATGGGGATGGGATATATGCAGATTATGTCAATTCAAAATAATGAGATTAGGAGGTTGAGAAGGTCATGGCTTGCAACTAGAACTACGACCATGAGGGGGCTGTTGAGGCTGGGCAGGAGGAGGGGTAAGATTATTAGGGCATTGGTACGGAGAGTGTGATATGGATCTTCAATGAGGGTAGGGAATTGGCTTCCAACTGTATAACACAAAGAGAGGAGAGATATTACCCTCAACATAAATGAAAATTTTGTTCGATAGTGGGGGAGGTACTATTTTCCTTAACGTAGATGCGAGTAATTGTAAGCCTGGTTTTGGCTGCCATAAGAGAATCAACCACCAAGGGAATCCCCACACAACTTGAAACTTTTGAAATCCCATCCAGAGTCCAGCATGAGAGGGGCAAATTTTTTATTTTTATTTAGAAAGGGATCAGGGGAAATTCTTCTCTCTTCGGGACAAATTTCGACATCCACTTTTACAAAATGAAGGGTTTTTTTTTTTTGAAGAAAAATGAAGGTCCACCTAACCAAGCCATCTAGTAATCTTCCACTGCCATGAATTTCAGATGGAAGAACCCACCGTCGAGGGTGAGAAGAGAAAGGGGTGCCTTTAAGAGACCATGTTTTTTTTTATGACAAATAGAAGGGCTTCATAGTATGGTCTTCTACCAATGGAGTAGTTGATAAGGGATAACGACCATTCAGGAGCACCAACAACAAACTGAGCCTTAGTGAAATGGGAAGTAGCATTTTTCATGAAGACATGCAAAAGGGAGTTTGTGAACTCTTGGGAGACATGATCTTGAGCAGCTAAGAGAGATTTCCAGTCTAGTGGGTCAATACAGAGGGGTGAAGAAGAAGGAGATGAAGAAGAAAGAGAGGGGGGGGGGGGGGGGGGGGGGGGGGGGGGGGCGGGAGGAGGAAGAATTGAAGAGGACATCCTGATGAAGGAGTACTCCTCAGGGGAGGAGGAGGGTGGCAAGGTATTGTGCAAAAAAATGCCTAACAGAGCATAAAAAAAAATTCTCTTTTTTTATTTGTTACTAACTAATTTTTGGAAGTCAAATTTAATAGGTTTAAATGTATGTAGAATGTATTATGTTGAAATATTTAAATTTTAATCAATTTTTGGTAAACTATGGTGTTTTGGAAAGACAAACTCATACTTGCAACCAAACTATTCTATTAAATAAGTCGTAAATTTACTTAATATTGTAGTAAAATGTCTATTTCTTAAGAAGGAGCTCAAGGCTGCATTTGGCATGACTTTATTATCGCTTTTTAAAGTAATTTTTTTAGTAAAAAATATTTTAGTTTAAAAAATTTTATGCTAAAATGCTGCTTTAAAATGCTATAAGAAAGTTGTCCCAAATATAACCTAAGTAATATTTAATTAAGGGAAATGAACATAATTAAAATTTACTTAGATGAAGAAGCTGTTGTAAACCTGATTCAAGCACTGTGATTTTGATGATAACAAACATTATTATGTATGTTACTGCTTTCTCCTATTTCTATGATATTATATTTTTTGTGTGTACTAATATTTCAGAAAATCACTCCAATGTTCACTTACAATTCTAATCAGCTCAAGACTGGGTAGACTAGGGTTATAGTCAATTTTCATTTTATTATGTATTTTTTCCTTTCTTGAGTTGTATTATATAATTGGGTGGATATCATTGCTAACTAACCTTGCATACACACAGGAGAGAGTGAATTTTTTTTTTTTGAGTTTTTTTTAAGTACATCGTATAATACAAATTTGACTTCATACTACACAACCATGTTTCATTTTGTACAATTTTAATTCGTATTGTATGATCTGTTGTGCTTTGTCAAAACCCTGGCCGCCAAAGGTTAAGAAAGATACTAATTCTATGATGTTCATACATTATGATTTGGTTTGAACTATACGCCCTAATTAAAATCTTTTTTAATTAATCCCTTTATATCAAGCAATCAAATTATGCAGAATTATTTTGACCAATCATATTATACAATATAGTTCGTACTAAATGATTACCCATATATGAAATTGGTCATCCCAGAGATCATACAAAATGAAATCTATGATTTTTGTATTGATCCTACTATACAATGTCCACAATTATGGAAGATTGACAGTAAACAAAGTTGGCCATCCCAAGGATCATCCCAAACAAACAGAAGGAATTTCTACAGTTCATACCATATGATGTTTTGATCATACTATATAAAATATTATAAAAGTTGAGTAGTTCGTCTGAATGATCTTACTAGACGAGTCTAAATTACACTGATTGTATTGTACGATATGTGTATCATACTGTACTAACAAAAGAAGGATATCTTAAAATTTAGGGTTTTTCAAGCCCACTATTTAAGGATTTTAATACTCTTATTATAAAATCTTTTGCTGTTGAGTTGACCTAAGAGATAGCTTAGAGAAGGAAGAGAGGAGAGCTTTGAGAGAGAGAGAGAGAAAGAGAGAGAGAGAGAGAGAGAGAGAGAGAGAGAGAGAGAGAGAGAGAGATCCTTGTGAGGGATTCACAAATGTTGCTCAAAGCAAGGTTTCCACCATCTTCTTCAAGCTTCTTCGTTAGTTCTTTGGTGGTTCTGCGGAGACTTTCATCGGCATTAGGTCCAAGGTTCTCTGCCTACCCCAGGAGTGAGTAAAAGGATTTTAAAGTTCTCTGCCTACTATAGGAGGGAGTAAAAGGATTTTTAGGTTCTCTGCCTACTCCAAGAAGAAGCTAAAGGATTCAAGATAGTCTGCCTTACCGGGTCGGTGGAAAGATGATGTAAGGGCTTCTCCGCACTTGTGTGAGGACAAAAATAGAGACACTACTTTTAGTACAATACTTGGAAAGGAGGTTTTTTGGGATTGGATGTAGGTCTAAGTTGACAGAACAATTATAATTCTGGTGTGTTCTTTTTATTTACTTTTTCACATTTAATTTTTGCATTTTTCTGTGATTTATTTCGTGTTTGAAATATTTGATTTTAGTTTTGTGAAAGTGGTTTTGCTTTAGCATTGTGGGATAAAATTAATTATTTTTAAATATTCAAAAAGATTTCAAAAAAAATTTCTTTCTCCTTAAGAATTTTTTTTTAAATAACCAATTTAATCTCCTCTTGGTTAGCCTCGAGCTAGTTCATAAAGATTTAACAACTCTCACGAACTTTCAAAAACAAATATGATAATCTATTTTCCATATTCAGAAATATATTTTTCATATTCTAAAGTACATTAAACTTTAGTCCCTTTATTTAACAACTCTCACGAACTTTCAAAAACAAATATATTTTAATTTAAAATTTTTGAATAGCTAATTTACATTTAATTATGCTTCAAAAGAAATAATTAATATTTAATTAAACTTAGAAAATACAAACAGTTAAAAAATGTAAAATTTCTTAAATTTGCATAAAAAAATGTGATAACTCATTTGAATTAGAAGATTGACTTCCGCCACACCTAGGCATCTTTTATTGGAGATAGGATTGACACACGTTGTAGGTAATTCACTACTAAAAAGTTTTTTTTTTTTTTTTTTTTATCAAAGTATGAATAATTTATTTGCATGTAAATTTTAAAAATGTAATTGATGAAACGTTGAAGTTCTATAGTCCGCAAATATTTACATCAAGCAAAACTCTATTGTATGATTTTATAAGCGAGAAGTTTTACCGTACTTAAGAGTTTAGATATTTAACAATGTTTTGTAACTATTTTTTAAAAAATTTATAATTTAGATTTTCTTTAAATAAACAATACCCTTCATCAAACTTTTTTTTTTATGAATGATTCCTTATTCGAAATTGAAATATGTCAGATAAAATTTAGTTCCAAATAATATTATTACGTCTAAGAATATTTGCGGCGGTATAGAAATATAAAGTTTAACATCTAGTTTTGTACGAAGATCTAGCACGCATACACATAAAGAGATAGGGTGCAATATTTATAAGATATCAAAATTTTTACGTGAAAAATCCTAAAAAGGGAAAAAACTATGGAGTTTAGCCCAGATTTAATGAATCCACTATTATTTGTAGTCGATTACAAATGAGGCCATTCCTTGGAAGAACTTGGCTTAATGTAATAAACATACATTATATAACGTGCATTGCATGATGGGACAGTAAAGAATAATTATTAATATTTTTGTTTAGTCAACAAAACCATAGTAGGCGAGCGACGGGGGTCGAAAAGACCATTTTTTTTGTGACGGAGGTCAGAAGGACCATAGTTGGCAGGCGACAGAGGTGAGAAGGACAGTTTTCTGGCAACAGAGGTTGGAAGGACCGTTGACGAACAGAAGTTTAATATCAGGTAGAAATTCGACGACGAGCTGAAGTTTGGCATAGGGTAGAAGTCCGACGAAAGCCTGGCGATGGGTGGAAGTTCGATGATAGGAAGAAGTTCGCCAATGAGCGGAAGTCTGATTTTGGATTGAAGTTTGACAAAATTTGGGTGACAGGAAGATGTTTGATGACGAGTGGAAGTCTGCCATCAGGTAGAAGTTCAATGAAATTTTAGCGATGGGCAGAAGTCCAACGACGGGCAAAAGTACAGTGTCGAGTAGAAAATCGTTGATGCGCTGAAGTTTGGCTCCAAGAATAAGTCTGACGAAAGTCCACCGACGGGCATAAGTTCGACGATGAACGAAAGATCTTTTTGCAACTCAGAAATCAAGATTGAGATTATGATTTTTTATTATAGCAAAATATTATTGTTCTGATGATTTTATTATTTCTCCTAGCATGTATTGAATATTTCTATTTGTTTTGGTGTGTATTAAAATGTCACGAAAACTATTTACTACTTCAGATTATTGTAGACTTCAAGATAGGTTAGAATAGGATTTTATGAAATAGAGTCTATATATCTCTTTTTTTATTGCTTGAGTCTGAGTAAGAGTGATTGTAATAGGGTAAGTATGCACACTCACACACACACACACACACCCCAATGGAATGTGATAAATTTTTTAAAATATATTATATTGTACGATCTCTAATTGTACAATACGATTTGACATAGTTCCTTACAGATTGCAGTTAATCAAATCAAGGATTGAAATCTTTTAACTATTCATATCGTACGATGTAAGGTAGTACAGACGACTGACAGAGTACAAAATTCCTTTCATATAGGATCATTCGAAATGAACTCGTTCATTTTCAACTGTTCATACAGTATGATGTAAGGTCATACAGATGACTAACAGAGTATGAAATTTCTTTCATACATGATTGTACCAAAGGAACTCGTTTATTTTGAACTATGCATATACTATGGAGTTAGGTCATATAGACGACAAACAGTATAAAAAATTCCTTTCATACCTAATTGTATCAAACGAATTTGATCATTTTAAAAGGTTCGTATAATACGATGTTAGATCATATAGATGACTAATAGAGTACGAAATTAGGTCCATAATAAGTTGTACCATACAAATACATTTTTTTTCATACTATTCATGAAGTACGAACAGAATTCATACAGACGACTAACAGTTTGTCTCGGTTTGTATCAAACGAAGCCCTGATTTTTTGAACTATTCATACCGTATGATCGTATATGTAATATCACTTGAATTATTAAGTTTTTTGATAGTTTTTTTTTATATGTTTTATATATAAAGAGTCTTAAAAACTATCACACTATCCTTTGCTTCAAATTTCTCTTGAGAGGGACCTTTTTGAGATTATATTTGGGAGAGATATTATGAGTAAAGAGTAAGAGATCTAGTGAAGGGAAGTTGTGAGGGATTCACAAGGTTGCCCAAAGTAAGAATCTCTTTTGTCTACTTCAAGTTTCTACCCAAATTCTTTTGTGGCTCTTAAGAGAAGATCTTCAAGTCTTGATCAAGGTTCTCTACCTTCACAAAGAGGGTGAAAAGGATGTGGCGGTTCTCTGCCTTCACTAGGAGGGTGAAAAGGACTAGTAGGTTCTCTGCCTTTACCAGAAGGGTGAAAAAGGATGTGACGATTCTCTACCTTCACCAAGAGGATGAAAAAGGATGAGTAGGTACTTTGCATTCACTAGACTGTTGAAAATGGATGATAAGGTATGTTGTAATCATTTGGAGAGTGTAATAGGCGACAGTTCTCTGCTGAACTGTGTTGATGGAAAAAGTAAGAGCTCCTCCACCTTGTTATGGTGACAAAAGGAGAGTCACTTGTGTTTAGTGCAATACTTGGAGATGGCGTCTCCAGGGAGTGAAAATAGGTCTAGTTGGACCGATCCACTATAAAATTTAGTGTTCTTCTATCACCTTTAATTTTTTTCGTATTTTTATTTTACTTCATTTATACCTTTATAGTTGAGAATCATATGTGGCAATCATTTTTATAAATACCTGCATATTTCAGGATCAGTGATTTAACTTTCTATAAAGATCTTAAAAAAATTTCCAAATATCTAAGAATATTTTTTAATGACTAATTCACCCCCATCTTGGTTAGCCTTCGGACAGTTCTATAAGGTCTAACAACATACACAAACTTTCAGTTCTGCATCGGGTAAAAATTTGGTGACAGACGGACATCAAGCGACAGGAGGAAGTCCAATGACGGGTGGGAGTCTAGTGATGGATGGAAGTTTGATGATTGGTGGAAGTCGAGCATCGAGTAGATGTCTGACAAAAGTTTGACGATGGGCAAATATTCGGTAACAAGGGGAAGTTTGAGGTTTGGTAGAAGTTCAATGAATGTTGGTGATGGGCAGAACTTCGATGTTAGTTGGTGGTCAGATTGAACTCTAGCATCAGTTGGCGATCGGGCAGAATTCCGGCATTGGGTTGTTGGGTAGAAGTTCGATGGTGGTCAAGGAAGAGTCTAGTGGCAAGAGTGCTTTCTTCCTTCCTTTCTTACTTGGGTCTCCTTCCCCCCCCCCCCCCCCCCCTAAGAAATGAGGGGTCTATTTATAGTTTTCTGAGAGTGTTATGGACAGTAAATGGGAGGAAGATCAAGGGTAAATTGGGAGTGGTTTGAAAGGATGGATGATGTTGAATCCCATAATATTAGACAATTTATTGAGTATTTGAGTGTCTTAATGATATCAAAATTCATCGATCTTGAGATCGGTTGATTTGTCTCGTTGATCCACTTGATTTGACTATAAGCATGTCATGTTTGGAAATTCTTTGGCAATCCAAATTATGGATTCAATCTTCTAAATGCTCTTCAGGTCTTGCTTTGGACTCATTTGAGCTTGGATTGAGTCGAATTTGGTGTCATTGGCTTCATATTTTTGAGTCATTCTATTCAACTAGAAGTTTAATGAAATGAGAGATTAGAAGATTTTTTATTTAATTTTTGAAGTTTCCAACTTGATTTTGCTTCGAGATTCATTTCTGATCAAGATGATATTTTGATGATATATCAGTTTCCATCCTGTTTTAAGACGTCAAAGCTCCAGAAGTTCAAAAATACTTATTACAACATTCCAAATTGATCCAATCAAAAAAAAAAGATGAAAATTACATTCCAATATTTTCAATTTGTTGAAAATTGATCATAAAAGCTATTTTTGAGCTCTAAAAGTATCAAAATTGGATCTGGAACATAAAAAATGGTTTCAAATAGCCCAAAAATGTATTGTTTGGATTTATCGGTCCAAAAAATTGGGCCCAAACATACATAAGCCGCAGAACCAGTCTGACGGTCGGCTTGCCGTTGCCCGTCTTCACCGCCAACACGTTCATCGTCTGTGAACAGGCGCGCCCCTTATGGGCACTCATTTTGGCAAAGCAGCCAGTAGTTAGACAGTTGCAGTAGTTTTCATTTTTTTAATTAGGTGGGGACCATGAAATTTTTTTTAATTTTTTCTTACCTTTTTTTTATTTATTTTTTCTAAATTTTTTTTAATCCAAAAATTTCACTTTTGGGCCCCAAATGTTTTCTACAAAAAACTTTAAATATAAAAAAGTTTATAAAAGGATTTTTTTAAAAAACTTGAACATATTTGGAGGAAACTTTTCCCCCTATTTTCAAATGATTTTCCCCTCCCCCTTTCAACCTATAAATAGGCCCCTACGGTAAGGAAAAAAATTATTCCTCTCCTTTTCCCTTCTCCCTCTAACTTTCTTACAGTTGAGACGTTCCACTATTTTTAGTTGGTGGCATTCCCTACTTAAATTCAGTATTACTCTCCTTGTGTGAAAGTTAAAATTTTTGGCCTTCCCCTCTTTTTCTTCCCCACTTTCCTTCTTACTTCCAAGGCTTTCCATTATTTTTGGTAGGTGGCATCCCCTACCCAAATTTAGTGCCTCTCTTTTATGTAGAAGAAATTTTTCCTCGTTTCATTTTCTTCTCATTTGAGTTTCTTCTTACATGAAAGTCTTTCCACTATCTTAGATAGGCGACATCCCCTATGAAACATCAGAGCCCCTTATTTATGTAGAAGGAGCTTTCTCTTCCTTTCTTTTTCTTCTCTTACATTCTTCTTCTTATATTAGAGACATTTCACTATTTGAGATATGTATCATCCCCTATTAAGCTTTAGTGCCCCTCTTTTGTGTAGAAGAAGTCATGATGTGAGTTTATTCTCTCCATAAATAACCATTGATAAAAGAAAATCAATTACATTTTGCATTATGAGGGTAATTTCAGAAGATCATATGATAATAACACCTAGGAGGAAAGTTGGTGATTGTTAGTAGACGGGTAGAATTTTGATGATATTTGAGCTAAAGTTTATCGGTGATCAATGATTGGGTGGAAAATTTGGTGGTGATCAATGATTGGGCGAAAGTCCGTCGGTGATCGACGATCTAGTGGAAGTCTGATGTCGATCGATTATTGGGTGGAAATTTATTTTTAGTCGACAACCAAGTGGAGAGCTAAAGGAGGGAGTTGGAGGGGGTTCTACTAATAATGATCGAGCAAGAAGCTGATGTTGGATGGTATGAAGTAAAGGATCATCAACAGACATCAAACGAAGTACTAATGATGGCGGTGGTCTAGTTACATTCTACTAAGGCAATATACATCCATATTGATATATCTGTGCGGACATTAAATATATTTGATTGAATGGGTTAAAGTAGTGTGCCTTATTTGTAGTCTAGCAACACTTTAATAGTGTCAATTATGTGGAGGCCTTATGATGACAAATCTTTAACTTTTCTTTGATGAAGAAGTTATAGGAGATGCTTGTATAGATGTTGCTGGTGTAACTTTAATTTCATCTTCTTGTGAAAACAAATGCACACTTGAATATGATGTTAAATCCATTTTACTCCAATGATAATATATATGAAGTTGAGATTATTGTATTAGTTCGATGCTTAGAGGAAGCTAAATTATTTACGCATCTTTGAAACATGATTTGATATACTACCCCCATATTTTTTGAGGCTTTTTAGACTTCTAAGGTTTTTATATGAGTGATGACTTTATCAATCACTTACTTTCATAAAATCTTTCTAGAGAGAATGTTGTCCACTCAGAGTATTACTCAATAATGTTGACCTATGTGGAAGATGTCTAGAGAATCCACCAAGAATATATGACTTATTTGATATTGTATGTTAGAGCATTGCTCGATGGCATTAAACTATGTGGAAGAGGTTGAGAGAATCCACCAAGGTTGTATTTCAGAGCACCGCTCGATGATGTTAACCTATATGGAAAAGGTCGAGAGAATCCAACAAGGATATATAACCTTTATGAGGTTGTATGTCAGAGTGATGCTCGATGATATTAACCTATATGAAAGGATATATGACTTATCATTGGTTATATTTCAGACCACTACCCAATGATGCTAACCTATATGAATTCATTAAGGATGTATAACCTTTTTGAGGTTATATGTCATAGTACAGCTCAAAGATGTTAACATATATAGCAGATGTCAAGAGAATCTACAAGGAATGTATGTTAGACCACTGCTTAATGACGTTAGCATATATGAAAGAAGTCGAGAGAATCCACCAATGATGTATAACCTATTCGAGGTTGTATGTCAAAACACCACTCCATAAAGTTAACCTATATGTAATAGGTAGAGAGAATACACCAATGATATATAATATATTAAGGATTGTATGTCAAGGAACTGCTCGATGAAGTTAACCTATATGGAAGAAGTTAAGAGAATATATCAAGGATATATAACCTATCCAATGTTGTATATCAAAGCACTGCTTGATGGCGTTAATTTATATGAAAGAAGTCAAAAGAATCAACCAAGGATATATAACCTATATGATGTTGTATATAAGAGCGCTACTTGATGATGTTAACCTATATGAAATAGGTCGAGAGAATCCACCAAGGATTTATAACATATCTAAGGTTATATGTCAGAGCATCACTCGATGATGTTAATATATATAGAAGTGGTCAAGAGAATCCATTAAGGATGTATGACATATCTGAGGTGTTGCAGATCTGGACCTAAGTACTATGATTTTGATGATAATAAATATTATGTTTCCTTAACTACTGTCATTCATGCATATCTATTTTATGTGCCAAGCACACTAATCTTTCAGGTCCACAAGTTTGCTTGGAATGTCAATTAGCTCAAGATCAGGTAGACTAAGATTGAGTAAGTCGGTAATTTTTATTTCAATGCATTTTTTTTATCTTTTCTAGATTCAAATGTATGTTGGTGGATCCTGAATCTAAGTAACCTTAGACATACACACTTAGGGGGAGAAATTTAGTGAGTTAGAATTTTTTTAAAATTTTTGATCATATCGTACAAGATGATTTTATATCATCCTAGATGATTAGAAAATAAAAACCCTAATTAGGGCATCTAGGTTATGAAAACTTGCTTAAAAAAATCATCCTGAATGATACTCACATTGTCTTGGACGATATGCTCAAATAAAAAATACTTAGCTGCCAAACTCATTTAGTCAATATTTTATTTTTAGAATTTTGTTTTAATCATATAGGATGATCTCATATCATCTTAGATGATTCATTACAATCATGCGTAAATTAGTCAGGTGATTAAGGAAAGTAATTATGGTTAGATTGATCGATCATATTATCTTGGATGATCGCAGAATCGTCCTGGACAATTAGTAAGAAAAACCTTAGTCTTCTCCGAAATCACCTGGACGTCCCAAACTATATGTTGGATGATAAGTTATAATTCTTCATCATCTAAATGTTTCTCTTGGATGATTCGAACTATTTTATGGACAATAATCTCTGATTTTGAACTAATCATACAGGACGATCTAAGCATTATCCTAGACGATCTATTATATTTCTTTATCATCCAATATGTATCTCCTGGACATCCTGAACTATCTGTTGGATTATATGTATAATTTTGAAATAATTGTACAGGACCATGTCCACATCATTCTAGACGATTAGCATAAATAATGTGTTTTAATCATACAATAGACCTAGATCATCCTTGTTGGAAGGGTTAAATTACACTAATCATATTGTTGATTATCCTGGACGATCTTTGATGGCAAGTTAAAAATTAGGGCAATTTTTAAGGCATTCTTTAAAAGATATATTGTTTGTTAATGAGATTATCTTTTGCTAGAGTCTTGACCAAAGAGAGCTTAGAGAAGGAGAGGAAGAACTTATGAGAGAGAGAGAGAGAGAGAGAGAGAGAGAGAGAGAGAGAGAGAGAGAGAGAGAGAGAGAGAGAGAGAGAGAGAGAGAGAGAGAATCATATAAGGGGAGTTTATGGGGTTTTCAAAAAGGTTACTCGAAGCAAGAATTTGAGTTGTATTCTCTAATTATCATCCTTGGCTCCTTGGTGGATCTAAGGAGGTCTTAGTCAGCATTAGATTAAGGTTCTCTGCTTGCATCAGAAGGAAACAAAAGGAATTGGGGTTCTCTTTTTGCTTTAGGAGGAAGAGAAATGAGTCAAGGTTCTCTGCCTCATCGGGGTTGGTGAAAAGAGTTTATAAGAGATTCTTCACCTTGTTGTGGGAGCAAAAGGAGAGACACTATGTTTTAGTGATGTTGAGAGAGTTGCTACCTAGCTTTGCATGCTTCATATTCGTGTAACTTATATATTTTGATAATTCCAAATTTTATTATTTTGAGTATTACTTTCTCCTAACACATTTTGGAAGAATTGTTTTTTGGCTCTTGTGTGTACTAACATTTCAGGAAAATTATACTCCATATTATTAAAGACTTCAAATCAAAGATCTGCTTGTTATTTTTTGTAACTTGGAGTCTGTATTTGTTTTACTTGAGTTAGAGAGAGTGTGATTGTAATTAAGTAACTCAACACACACACCGGGGGAGAACTTTAAAATTCACAATTTTTGATACTGATTGTATAGGACTAACTATGTTTGTATGAGACAATCAGATCAGTTATACACCTCCAGAAGCAAATGGAATGAACAGAGGGTGAGTAAAAATTTGTCTAAGTGCTATCCCTCCAGACGAATAGTCCCATTCGTCCCTGAACGATCTCCTCTAGATTTTCAGTTCGAACTTTTTGTCTAGACGAATAGTCCCATTCATCCCTGGATGATCTCCTCTAGATTTTTAGTTTAAACTGTTCATCCAGACGAATAGTCCCATTCGTCCCTGGATGATCTCCTCTAGATTTTCAATTTGAATTGTTCGTCCAGACAAATAGTCCCATTCATCCCTAGACGATCTCCTATGGATTTTCAGTTTATTCTATTCGTCCAGACGAATCAACACCTTCGTCATTGGACGATATTCTCTATTCTTTGAACTTGTGATTCATCCTATTTTTTTGTCCCAACAAACCTTTGAAATAACTGTTCGTACCAGACAAACTATGTTCATACGGGACGATGATCGGGTACAAAGGAATTTCGTACCAATGCACATTGAGTTCATACGCAACAGTTTTTACACTATTTATACGTACAAATTTGATTGTACGGGATGATCGAGTACGTACTGAATTGAAATTTTGTAGTTTTTGGACGGTTCTTCATGTCTTTCTTATAAAAGTTCCACTTAAAACTGGCTTGAAAACTTTTTATCTACTGGTTTCATGCAAATTGAAGAGAGATAAAAGGAGAGCGTGCAAGAGAGTGTTTGAAGGAGATTTCTTACTACTGGAGTTTGAAGGGTTCACTTGGTACACAAAGGTAAGGATCTTTGTTTATGAATTGTGATTACTTCACTCTTTTCTCTCGTCCTTCCAGATTTCATGTGAGAAGATCTTTTCAAAGAGATCCAGTTCTCTGTCGACACTCAAGGAGTGTGAACATCGGGAGGTTCTCTGCCTACACTTGGAGAAGTGTGAAAGGATGAATGGTTCTCTGCTGACACTCGAGGAGTGTGAACAACGGGAGGTTCTCTGCCTACACTTAGAGAAGTGTGAAAGGATGAAGAGTTATCTACCTACACTTAGAGAGTGTGAACAACTGGAAGGTTCTTTGCCTACACTTGGAGAGTGTGAATAGCGGAAGGTTCTCTACCTACACTTGGAGAGTGTGAACAGCGTGAGGTACTCTGCCTACACTTAGAGGGTGTAAAAGGATGACAGTTCTCTGCCGCACCGGGTAGTGGTGGAAGAGAGTTTTTGTGAAGGCTTCTCCACCTTGCTGTGGGGGAAAAAGGAGAGACACTAAGTGGTAGTGGTGTAATACTTGAAGTGAGAGACTTTTGGAAGTGGATGTCAGTCGTGTTTGACCAAACCACAATAAATCTTGTATCTTTTTATTTTCCATTGCTTTTTTACTTTACTATTTTCTGTTGATCTGTGGTTGAAAAAACTTTTTCAGAAAGTTTCACTATAAGATTTTTTATTGGTTTAAAATAGAAGAGGAAAATTTTTAAATACCAATTCACCCCCCTCTTGGTTAGCCGCTGGGACATAAGTTTAGGTCTAACAATCTAATTCATAATTAAAAAATTTTAACAAGTGATATGAGAGATTAGTTTCAAAATCATAAGTTTAGACTACTTTTTGATTAATGACCATGGCTATATTTGGAAATCAAAATACACCTGAAGGTTACTCTATAACTAGACCTCCCTTGTTCGACAATATTCCTTTTAATTTTTGGAAAATACGCATGTCTATATTTTATAGTCACTAGATTACCGTATGTGGATCTTAGTTCAGGAAGGGTATACAAAACCAACTAGATAAGTTGACAGAGTTAGAGTTAAAACTCCATTTGCGGACTGGACAGTAGAAGAATGTGACTTAGCACAGCTTAACACTAAATGTCCGAATAGTTTCTTCTATCCTCTTAAATCTGAAGATTACACGCGGGTTTCTACTTGTAAAAGTGGAAAGGACATATGTGATAGACTTTGTATAACTTATGAGGGGACTAATGGAGTTAAACAATCCAGACTAAATATATTATTATGTGACTATGAAATGTTTCGCATGAAATCAAATGAATATATTTCTGACATGTACACAAGATTCACATAAATAGTCACCTCTTTACATGCATTGGGTAAGGAACTAACAAACACTGAAATGGTCAATAAGATACTTCGTTGTTTGCCTACTGCTTATGATACTAAAATAACTGTGATTACAGAGTCTAAAGATTTAAACATTTACTATATTGACAATCTTCTTAGATCATTAATTGCTTATGAGAAAGGAGTGAGTCAAAGAAATGTTGATGCAGGAGAGCCACGAAAGGAGAAGAATATTACACTAAAGGCGGAGGAGTCAGAGAGTGATCGATCTGCACCTGAGGATGAGGACGATATCGCATTAATGACTAGACTGTTCAGAAGCTTTCTGAAGAGGAAGTAAAAGAGATGCCGATAATGGAATCGAAGTAAATTTAATAGAAATGTCAAGGTTTCAAATGATGTTATTTGTTATGTGTGCAGGAAACTTGGATATATTAAGTCAGACTGTCCAAAACTCAAATCCACTCATAGCAAGGAGAAGGTAGAGGGGAAACCAATGGTGAAGAAAGGATAGAAGAAATTCCAAAGAGATTTTTGGAAGGACTCAGCTTCAGACTCGTCAGAGACTGAAAATGAAGAAGAAGTCACCAATATGTTCTTGATGGTCGATAATCTTGATCAATCAGATCAAGAAGAGGTATGTGACTTGACTTACAATGAACTTTTAGAAGTCTCTGAATGCATACATGTTGCATATAGAAAGTTAAAGAAAAAGCATGCTAGTCTGAACTTAAAGTTTTAGGAGCTATAAAGAGGACAATATCCTTAGGAAAGATCATGCTTTAATTGATAACAACCACATAAAATTGCTTGATGAGTTTGACGAATTGAATAAGAATCATGAAAAGTTAAAATCATCCTTTGATGAACTTTGAAAAGAATTTAAAAACAATAAGGATGAATCAGAGAGAAAATTGTATTGAGTAAACTATACAAATCATATCTTGGAAGATATGAATTCTTTTTATAAACTAAAGATAGAAGCTCTCAAGGATAATAGGATACCATAGAGGCTTGAAGATTTTATGAATCCTATTTTGTATCCTAAATTTATGCAATCCATAAATAGACAAAGAAACTATAGAAGATTAAGAAACTCCTTTCCAGAAGTCAAATGTCATAATTGTGGATTGATTAGACGTATAGCTCACACCTATACATTGAAGAAGAAAACTCATTTGGTGTGGAAACCTAAAATACATAAACCTAGATATATCATACATACATCTATTTATAATTTTTAAAAAGGTGAACTCAAAATTATTTGGGTTCCCAGGTCTAACGTTTTAAGATTTTACAAGATCGCTCTCACACAAGGCCTCATGAGAGCATATGATACCTGGACAGCGATTGCTCAAAGCATATGACTGAAGATACTACTCAATTCATATTGCTGGAAGCCAGGAGTGGAGGTAGGGTTACACTTGGAGATAACACTACAAAGAAGGTGGTAGGATCAGGTATGATTGAAAATCTTAAAAACTTTTTTATTAAAAATATACTACTTGTACAAGGCTTAAAGCATAATTTATTAAAGACAGCTATGTGATAAAGGATATTGTGTAAAATTTTTCTCTACTAGCTGCATATTAAGCCTAAATGGTAATGACGTTTTGAATGATCTAAGGATAAATAATGTGTATATGCTAGACTTAAATTGTATCAAAACTCATACTGCTTTTTGTTTAAAAACTATTTCTGATGAATTATGGCTTTGGCATAGGAGAATTTATATCACTCTAGCCTGAAAAATCTTAGAAGGATTACCCAAATGAACATAGTAAGAGGTATACCAAAACTAGACTTTACTAAGGATCACCTTTATGATGCATGTCAATTAGGAAAATAGGTGAAGTCCTCTTTTAAGTCAAATAAGGATCTTAGAACTAGTAAAATATTGGAGATATTACAAATGGATCTTTTTGGACCAGTTGGAACTATAAGTCTAGGAGGTAAGGTATACAGATTTGTAATAGTGGATGATTATTCTAGATTCACATGTGTTAGATTTCTATATCATAAAAGTGAATAATTTGAGTAGTATAGACATTTTTTAACTTAGATTCAAAGGAAACTAGGATATGAAATTTTAACAATTTAGAATGATCATGGAGGAGAATTTGCAAATGAAAAATTTGAGGATTTTTATATGGAAAAAGGAATTGATCATAATTTTTTTGCACCTAGAACCCCTCAGCAGAATGGGATAGTCGAAAGAAAAAATAGAACATGAATAGAAGCCCTCGAGCAATGTTGGCAGAATACTTACTTCCTAAATATTTTTGGGTTGAGGTGGTTAGCACAACATGTTATGTTCTGAATGGGGTGAATGTTATATTAAACATAAATAAAATACCCCTATGAGTTACTAATGGGAAGAACACCTAATTTATCACATTTGCATATTTTTGGATGTAAGGTGTTCATACATAACAATGAAAAATCTGTCTTAGGAAAATTTGATCCAAAATCAGATGAAAGAATTTTTATAGAACTCTCAAGTGTTGGAAAATCTTATAGAGTATTCAATAAAAAAACTTTAGTAATTAAGGAGACCACACATATTGTATTTGATGAATTTGAAATTTTGGAAGAACCAATTGTTGAAGAGGATGAGATAGAGATTAACTCTCAAAAAATTGAGAAAATAAATTTGGAAGAAAAGTTGGAGATAGAAAAACCAGTGCCTAGAGATTTGAGATTTTCTAAAAATCACCCAATGGAATTGATTATAGGTGAACCTAGTGAGGGTGTTAGGACTAGGCATGGGATGAATAAAGAAGTCAATCATTTATCCTTTATTTCAATGATAGAACCCACAAATATTGATCAAGCACTTTTGGAGGAAATTTGGATATTGGCAATTCATGATAGATTAAATAAATTTATAAGAAATAAAATTTGGGAATTAACTGCAAGGCCAAAGGATCAAAGTGTAGTTGAAACTATATGAGTTTTCAAAAATAAAATGAATGACTAAGGAGTACTCATTAGAAATAAGGCTAGATTAGTATTTAAGGGGTATAATTAGATTGAAGGGATTGATTTTTAGGAGACTTGCCCCTGTAGCAAGACTTGAAGTAATTAGGGTTTTATTAGCCTTTGCCTATTTTTGAGAATTTAAATTGTACCAAATGGATGTTAAAAGTACCTTTTTAAATAAGGTAATTCAAGAGGATGTATATGTGGAACAACCTCCAGGTTTTGAAAATTATAAATATTCAAATCATGTTTTCAAATTAAAAAATGTATTATATGTATTAAAACAGGAACCTAGGGCTTGGTATGAGAGGTTGAGCACCTTCCTACTTTAGAGATCTTTTAAAAAAGGAAGTGTGGACATAACTCTCTTTTTGAAGAAATAGGGAGAGAAAATACTCATTGTATAAATTTATATTGATCATGTCATCTTTAGATCTACAAATACAAATCTTTGTGATGATTTTTCTAAAATTATGAGTAGTGTATTTGAGATGAGTCTAAAGAGAGATTTGAGCTATTTTTTAGGCTTTAGCATTAAGCAAATTGAGGAGGGTACAATTCTTAGTCAGTTGAAGTTTGTTAAGAACATCCTCAAAAAGTATGAAATAGACAATGCTAAACCCGTTAATACACCTATGAGTTCCTTAGTTCAGTTGGATAAGGACCCTAAGGGAAAATCTATTGATCAAAAGAAATTTAGAGGGATAATTGGATCTTTGCTTTACTTGAGAGCTAACCCCCCAATATCATATTTAGTGTTTGTTTATGTGTTAGATTTTAATCAGATCCAAAAGAATCACATTTGATAGTAGTGAAAAGAATTTTAAGGTATCTGTTGGGAACTTAGAACTTAGGAATTTGGTATCCTAAGTTTAGCTCTTCATTTGAAATAATTGAATATTCAGATTCGGATTTTGCAGGTTGTAGGATTGATTGAAAGAATATTTTTGGAACATATCAATTCATTGGAAATTCTTTAGTCTCTTGGACCAGTAGAAAACAAAATTCAGTAGCCATATCTACTGCTGAAGCTGAATACATTACCTTAGGAAGTTATGTGGCACAATTACTTTGGTTGAAACAACAGTTGATTGATTTAGGATTAACAGTAGGCACAATTCTCATTTATTGTGATAACACTAATGCCATTTGTATCTCTAAAAATCCTATTCAACATTCAAGAACCAAATATATAGACATTAGGCATTATTTTATAAGGGATAATATAACCAAATGATAAATTGAATTCAATCATGTATCAACAGAAAATTAACTTGCATACATTTTTACTAAACCATTAGCCTTTGATACTTTCAGTACATTGAGAACAAGGCTTGGTGTGATTGACTTAAACGCTTAATTAAATGGTTCTGCAACATTGATATTTTATTTATGTGTCTTTTGATTTTGTGATTTTCTGTATGTGTTTTTCAATATTTTGTCCGTGCTTGATTTTGCAATCTCCTGTCTATTTATTTTGTGTACTTTCACATCAAGATTTATGATTTTTGAGTGTTGGCATAAAAATTTCAGTATGAAATTCATATGTATGAAATTATTTTCGTACGGGATGAATCGTGTAGCATATTAATTGTTGATTCGAATGGTTTTGCATGCAGTTTTTCAAAATTTTAATACTGTTTGTTTGTAAGATTGTGACGATTGTCCGGATGATATGTATTCAATCGTATGTACGCATGTAGACGATTATACAGATAAGATCAATTTCTTTATTTCTGATCATACGTATGTACGTTCAGTTCGTACATACGAACACGTGGCAATTCAATATGGGGGACGTTTCAAGCAGTCATAAAAAAGCGCTTAAATAACTGATCATCCTGGACGAACACCTATTCGTCCGTACGATCGTTTGGTCAAAAATCTGTATGAAGGGATGCCTCGTAACTTGCATGTTTACAAAAAGTTGTTTCAATTTTGGACACATTCGTTCGTACATACGAAATTTATTTCGTACGTACAAACCCAAATTCATCCTTGACAAAAAAATTTTGGTTCGTACAAAAATTTGTTTTTTCTTTAAATTGAAAGGTTTTGAACTCAAATCTCATTCACTTCAAAATCTCTTTCAATCCTCTAAATCTTCTTGATCTTCTCCATGGCTTGTTCAAGTAAAAGAGACAGGCAAAAGGTACATGCTAAGGGACCCCCCTCTAGAAACCTTGGAGAAAACTTTCTATCAAAAGAAAATGAGGAGTCCTTCCCTAGGTTTGTATCTGCAAAGATCACCCCCTCTAGAGTCCTTCTCTAAGAACAAATCACTTTTAAAATTATGAAACTTTTGCTTCTATACAGTTTGCACTTATTCTGAGTCTAGTCCACTTCTACAACAAGGAAACTTTTCACTACTTCCTTGCAAATGTCTTTTAACTCTTACCAAATTGTGATTAGGTCGTATGTTTTTAAGAAGAAAGTAGAGATAACAAAAGTAGATTTGGAAATATTTTTGAACTTAAAGACTCAAGGGATTAGATCCCATACTTTGACTTCTTCCTCCAACTTTGACTGGACTGCGATAAATAAGGTTATTAGAGGGTTTAGAAATGAAGTTCATTTACCTAAAGTGTCCACTCTTAATCGTAATGCTCGAACCATTTAGCATGCTCTTCGAACCTTCATTATTCCTAAAGTTGGGGATCGAGTAAATATTATCCCTCTTCTTTTCATAGTGACTTATTTGATTATGACAAGCCAACCAATAGATGAAGCCCACCTAATCCTTGACTACATTTATGGACTTTCTGAGATTGGCCATGTCTCCTATAAGAGAAAGAAAAATATAGCCTTAGGACATCTTGTGACATATTTTTTGGAGAAGAAATATGACCTAGTCCATCTAGTTCAAAATCTAGAAGAGCCTATCTACTACAATGATGGATCATTCTGAGAAATCTTTTATAGAGATCCACATGTGCTAAGTAGAGACTCTGAGGAGGATAGGAGAAGAGCTACACCTGCACCTACACCTACTATTTGACAAAACTTTCAGGATTTGGTCCATTGTTTGGATCATCTTGAGACTCATTTTGATCACCTCTTTGATCAAATTGAAACTCATCTACAGTACCAGGATGTGCAACACCAGCAGGACATGGGTTGGATGCGAGGCCAACTGGATGCTATAGGCTCGAATATGGCTATGATGAGTAGCTATTATAACTTCTTTAACCAGCCACCTCCACCTCCAGATCAGGGCCCCTCTGAGTGATGACTGTATTTTTTTATGATTCTCTCTACCATATGTGATGCGATGTTATTGTTAGATGTTATGTTTTTATATTTCATGTCATGTTATGTGATGTCGATGTTTATGTTTTATCTTTTTTTGTAATGTGATTTGTTAGTTTTTATGTGTTTATGTTTTGTGTCTTTATATTGATATCATCCATACACAATGTATTATCTTCTACCAATGATATAAATAAAAGTTATCCTATCTTGTTTTACTATTTTTGATTTCATTTCAAAAATATGTGTTAGCTTATATGATCATCCTTGAAATATTCCTCTCACAAGTGCTATATTTAAAATTGCAATACAAAATTGATTTCATTAGAAAATTAAATATTTCAAAATTTTAAGTTGTGATTATAACTTGATACAGTTAAAGAATGTCAATCTCATGTCTCTTGTTAGACTAACATAATTTTTATATTATTATTGCAATCATGATATTTTCTTATTTTGTATTTTTTTTATCAATATAAATATTGTTGTACTTAGAGAAATTTGAGATTTTAGATTATTACTTTTAGAAAGATCAAGAATAAACTTAAAAATATACAAATTACAAAATATAAAAAGAATGTGCAATGTTTCGCAAATTGAAAAAGATGTATAAAATTAGCCCAAAAATAAAAAGATGCACAAAGTGTTCCACAAAAATTATAAAAATGCGCAAAGCGCCACAAGTATATGCTCTTTCCTCATTTTTTTAATCTTTAAATTCAAATTAATCTTTTGTGCAATTTTATTTTTTATTGAATTTTGAAATATATAAATTTTTTATTCATCTACTTTGAAATAATTTTGCTTATTTCATTGTCTAAACTGATTCATGATTTTGATATTTTTTTCTTGTCTATGTTATATCTATACTTAAATCATATGAATCTTTCTATTTCTCTAATGCATTTAATTTCTATTTGCAAATATAACTCAATATCTTTAAAGGATCGATTATCAGAGGCTTTTCAAATGACTTCTTACATTTCTAGATTAGTTTAGTTTATCTCTTCTTCTCTTTTTGTTGTTGTCAAAAAGGGTGAGAAATATTATTTGAAGTATTTTTTTTAATGTGTTATTCGTAAGTGTTTTAACGTGTTGTTTGTATTTTTGTGTTTATACTTTTTTTGTAAAAATTTAAAAATTGGGATTAGTTAAACAAATATGCCCCTTATTCTCACTTGCTTATCTATTCAAGGAGAGTTTAGGAGAAACTAAGGAATTTGAAAATTATACAAACAATAATTTTTTTGCCATCATAAAAAGGTGGGAGTTTGTTGAGAGAGTTGCTACTTAGCTTTGCATGCTTCACATTCTTGCAACTTATATATTTTGATGATTCTAAATATTATTATTTTGAGTATTACTTTCTCCTAACACATTTTGGAGAATTATTTTTTGGCTATTGTGTGTACTAACATTTCAGGAAAATCATACTCCAGATTATTGAAGACTTCAAATCAAAGATCTGCTTGTTATTTTTGTAATTTGGAGTCTGTATTTGTTTTACTTGAGTTAGAGAGAGTGAGATTGTAATTAAGTAACTCAACACACACACATCAGGGGAGAACTTTAAAATTCACAATTTTTAATACTGATCGTACATGATGAACTATATTTGTACGGGATGATCAGATCAGTTATACATCTCCAAGAGCTAATGAAACGAACAGAGAGAGAGTAAAAAATTTTCTAAGTGTTGTTCGTCCAGACGAATAGTCCCATTCATCCCTGGACGATCTCCTCTGGATTTTTAGTTTGAACTATTCATCATGACGAATAGTCCCATTCATCCCTGGACGATCTCCTCTGGATTTTCAGTTTATTATGTTCATCCAAATGAATTGACACCTTCGTCCCTGGACGATGTTCTCTGTTTTTTGAACTTGTGATTCATCCTATTTTTTCATCCCAACGAACCTTTAAAATAACTGTATGTACCGGACAAACTGTATTCGTACGGGATGATGATCGGGTATGAAGGAATTTTGTACCAATGCACATTGAGTTCATACGTAATAGTTTTTACACTGTTCGTACGTATGAAATTCAATCGTACGGGACGATCGAGTACGCATTGAATTAAAATTTTGCAGTTTTTGGATGGTTTTTTGTGTCTTTCTTATAAAAGGTCCACTTAAAACTGTCTTGAAATCTTTTTGTCTACTGGTCTTCATGCAAACTGAAAAGAGATTGAAGGAGAGAGTTGAGAGAGTGTTTGAAGGAGATTTCTTACTACTGGAGCGTGAAGGATTCACTTGGTACTCAAAGGTAAGGATCTTCATTTGTGAATTGTGATTACTTTACTCTTTTCTCTTGTCCTTCTAGATTTCTCATGAGAAGATCTTTTCAAAGAGATTCGGTTCTCGGCCGACACTCTAGGAGTGTGAACAGCAGGAGTTTCTCTGCCTATACTTGGAGAAGTGTGAAAGGACTAACAGTTCTCTGCTAACACTCGAGGAGTGTGAACAGCGGGATGTTCACTACCTACACTTGGAGAAGTGTGAAAGGATGAAGGGTTCTCTGCCTACACTTGGAGAGTGTGAATAGCCGGAAGGTTCTCTGTCTACACTTGGAGAGTGTGAAGAGAGAAAGGTTCTCTACCTACACTTGGAGAGTGTGAACAGCGGGAGATACTCTGCCTACACTTGGAGGGTGTAAAAGGACGACGGTTCTCTACCGCAATGGTTAGTGGTGGAAGAGAGTTTTTGTGAAGGCTTCTCCACCTTGTAGTGGGGGCAAAAGGAGAGACACTAAGTGGTAATAGTGCAATACCTGAAGTGGGATACTTCAGGGAGTGGATATAGGTCGTGTTTGATCGAACCACTATAAATCTTATGTCTTTTAATTTTCCGCTGCTTTTTTACTTTAATGTTTTCTGTTGATCTGTGGTTGAAAAATCTTTTTCAGAAAATTTCACTATAAGTTTTTTTATTAGTTTAAAATATAAGAGGGAAATTGTTAAATACCAATTCACCCCCCCCCCCCCCCCCCTCTTGGTTAGCCGCTGGGATGTAAGCTTAGGTCTAACAACCTAATTCATAATTAACAAGTTTCAATAAGTGAAATACTTGGATGAGAGGCTCTAGGGAGTGGACATAGGTTAAGTTGATCCAACCACTATAAAATATGGTGTGTTCTTTCTGTTTATTCATGCACTTTATTTTTTTGCATTTTTTGTGTGGTTGATTATTTGGTTAAAATCTCTGATTTATTTTGTTAATCGCTTTTGCATAAAGAGTTAATCTTGTTTGTTTTAAAATATTCAAAAATATATCAAAATAATTTTTCTATTTGTTTAAGAATTTTTAAAAACTACAAATTCACCCCCCCTCTTGGTTAGCCTCAGGCTAGTTCGTAAGGGCTTAAACCCTTTCAAACTTTCAAGTGGTATCAGAGCTCGATTCATAAAATCAAGTTTTAGAAAAAATTTAAATTTGGATCCATGAATAACTTTGGTAACTGAAACACTACATAAAGGTATTCTTTTACTCGACTGCACTTATTTGATAATATGTCTTTTGATTTTTAAAAAACTCGCAAGTCCACTTTTTTATAATCTATACATTATCGCCTGTAGATGATTTTTAAGGATGGATATTCCACAGACTTTTGATGAAAGGGATCTATGACACTTAATATAAAATATTTAAACTATTTTTTGTGCACTAAAATTTGAATATTATATGCATGTTTTAATATGTGCAACTGGTAAAAAAACATGGGATAGAATATATATTACTTATGAAGGCACAAGTGAAGTTAAGAAATCTAGGTTAAATATCTTATTGCTTGACTACAACCTTTTTTGTATGAAACCTAGTGAGTCAATATCAAAAATGTATACTAGGTTTACACAAATAGTCACCTCACTGCATGCCTTAGGAAGAGAGCTAACTAACTATGAGAAAGTTAACAAAATTTTGAGATGTTTACCTTCTTCCTTTGTTACTAAGAATACTAATATAATTAAACCCAAGGATTTGAATGTTTATTCGATCAATAACTTACTTGGATTACATATTGTTTATGAGCAAGGAGTGAACCAAAGACAGCTTGACGCATGTGAGAAAAAGAAGAAAAAAATATAATCTTGAGGGCTAATGATTCAGGCACTAATTCTTCTGGTCCTGAAAGTGATTGTGTTGCTTTAATTACTAGATAATTCAAAAACTTTTTGTGAAAGAAGCAAAAGTAGCATCCCAAATGGAATAAAGGTAAGAAGCACAAGAATTTTAAAGCTTCTTTTGATGTTATTTATTTTGAATGCAAGAAGCCGGGACATATAAAAGTTGATTTTCCTACACTCAAGGATCACCCAAGCAAGGAGAAGGGTGAAAAAATCCTAAGTTCATAAACTATAAGAAATAGATCCAAAAGGCATTTCAGGTGGATTCTACATCCAACTCTTTTGAAATTGAAGCTGAAGAGGAGACAACAAACTTGTGTTTGATGGCAGATGATCATCTTGATCAATTTGACCAAGAAGAGGTATGCAAATTGAAATACAATTAATTGCTTGATGTTTCTAAAAAAAGTCAATCATCTTATAGAAAGCTTAAAAAATCACATGCTATCTTGAAACTGGAATGTCTGAACTTATAAAAAGAGTATGAAGTTTTGATTAAAGATCATTCTACACTTAATAACAATCACATAATATTATTAGATGAATTTGATGCTTTAAACAAAAAGTATTTTGAATTGACTGATGAGCATGATTCCTTGAAAAGTTTATATGTTGAGCTAGAAACTACATTTAAGGAATTAGATAGTCTTGCAAATGATTTAGATCATAAAAAGCATGATTTGAAAAGAAAAAAAATTAGTTCTTGAAAATTCAAATAAAATTTTATAAGATCAAGAGACTGGTTTGAAAGAAAATAAAAAACCACCCACAAAGCTTCAATTTCATAATCTATCAAATCAGTATGCATAATTCAAATCTAGTAAGAGGCACTATAACCTGAGTAGATTAATAAATCCTTTTTCTAGTGTAGATATTTTTCATATGGCATGCTAGGACAATTTTACTCACACATGCACCATTCACTATAGAACTCATTTGGTGTGAAGACCCAAATTGCATGATTCATAGTATAACACATATTCATTACATTCCTCTTTCCATAAGAAGGGACCCAAACTTGTTTGTGTTCCAAAATCTAACATTTGATGATTTTGTAGGTGTGCTCTAACACAATACCTCCTGAGAGCATGTGGTACCTAGACAGCGGATGCTCATGCCATATGACTAGAGATACTAAATAATTCATTTCGCTAGAGGCCAGGACTGGAGGCAAGGTCACTCTTGGAGACAACAGCACTAGGAAAGTGGTGGGTTCATATATAATAAAAAAACTCCAAAAATTATTTGATTGAAAATGTTTTATTCATTGAAGGCTTGAAACATAACTTACTCAGCATTAGTCAGCTATGTGATAAAGGCTTATGCATAAATTTTTTGTCAAATAGCTGCATTATGAGCATAAATAATAATACTATTTTATAAGAAAAAAGGTTCAATAATATTTATAAGTTTGATTTAAATAATATTGAATGTGCTACTTCATTTTGCTTAAAAACTATTACTGATGAGTTTTGGTTATGGCATAGGAGGTTATGTCATGCTAGCATGAAAACACTTAGAAAAGTAACCCAAAAAGATTTAGTAAGAGGTATTCCCAAGGTTGAATTCACTATGGACCACTTATGTGATGCATGTTAGTTAGGGAAATAAGTTAAATCCTCTTTCCATTACATTAAGGATATTAGCATATCTAAACCTTTAGAAGTCCTTCACATTGATTTATTTAGATGCATTAGTACTGCAAGCTTTGGGGGAAAAGTCTTTGGATTTATAATAGCCGAGACTCCTCAATGTTCACTTGGATTAGATTTATGACACATAAAAGTGAGTCATTCGATGAATATAAATCTTTCTCCACTTGGATTCAGAAAAAGCTAGGTTGTGAGATCATGACCATCCATAGTGACTATGGTGGAGAGTTTGAAAATAAGAGATTTGGAACTTTCTATGAGGAGCAAGTGATTAGTAATAATTTTTCAGGTCCTAAGACCCCTCAGCAAAATGGGGTAGGTGAAAGGAAGAACATGACCTTAGTGGAAGCCTCTAGGGCCATACTTTTTAAGTATTCACTTCAAAACCAATTTTGGGCTGAAGTGAAGAAAAAAACTTGTTATATGTTGAATAGGGTGAATGTTAGATCCAAACTGAATAAAATATCCTATAAGATCATTAAGGGTAGGACACCCAATCTTTCTCACCTCTATGTCTTTGGTTGTAAGGTTTTTATTCTAAACAATGGGAAATCACTCTTAGAAAAATTTGATCCAAAAACTAATGGAGTGTTCTTAGGCTATTCAAGTGTAGGGAAATCCTATAGAGTGTTTAATAAGAGAACATTGGTGGAGGAAGAGACTACTCATGTAGTGTTTGAAGAATCTAATTATGAGAAATCTAGAGTTGAGGAAGAAGATGAAGTATGTGAGATTACCCATGGAGTAGAAACTATAAATCTAGAGGAAAGGGTAGAACATCAAAACACTTTGCCTAGAGATCAGAGATATTCTTTGATTCATCCTAAAGAAATGATCTTAGGAGCCCCTTTTGAAGGTGTTAGAACTAAGCATGCACTTAAAAAAGAAGTTAACCACTCTGCCTTCATCTCAATAACTAAAACCATCAATATCAATCAAGCCCTTTCTAATGAATTCTAGATCCTAGCTATGCAAGTGGAACTAAATTAGTTTGTTAGAAATGATGTCTAAGAACAAATAGAAAGACTTAAAGATCAAAGTGTAGTAGTAACCAAATATGTTTTTAAGAATAAAATGAATAATTTTGGTGTGGTGGTTAGGAATAAGGCAAGATTGGTGGCTAAGAGATATAATCAAGTAGAATGGATTGATTTTGAGGAGACTTTTACCCTTATAGCTAGATTGGAACAATTAGAGTGCTACTACCCTTTGCCTGTTATAAGGGATTTAAACTTTTCCAAATGAATGTCAAAAGTATCTTTTTAAATGGGATAATAAAAGAAGATGTGTTTATAGAGAAAATCCCAGGTTTTGAGATTCCTAATTTTCAAATCATGTTTTTAAATTAAAAAAAAGCTTTGTATGGATTAAAATCGGCACCTAAGACATGGTATTAGAGGATTAACCCATTCCTACTAGAAAGAGAGTTTGTTAAGGGGAGCGTAGACACCACCCATTTTTTTAGGAGAATAGGAGATGAATTACTCATTGTTCATATCTATGTTGATGATATACTTTTTGGATCTTCTAATAAAAATTTATGTGATGATTTTTCTAAACCAATGAGTAAGGATTATAAGATGAGTTTGATGGGAGAATTGTCCTGCTTTTTGGGATTTACCATAAAACAGATGAATGATGGAACCTTTCTTAATCAATTAAAGTACATCAAATACATCTCGAAGAAATATTAAATAGATAAAACCAAGCCAATAAACACTCCCATGAGCTCCAGTGTTCAATTAGATAAAGTCTCAAATGGAAAATCAGTTGATCAAAATAAATATAGAGGAATAATTGGATCGCTCTTTTAGTTGACATATAGTAGACATAATATAATGTTTAGTGTTTATCTTTATGTTAGATTTTAAGTTGATCCAAAGGATTCCCACTTAACTGCAGTTAAGAGAATCTTTATATATCTCTTAGGAACCCAAAACTTAGGAATCTGTTATCCAAGGCACATCACATCTTTTTGGATTATAGGATATTTTGATTCAATTTTTGTAGGGTGGATATAAAGATCATCTCTGGAACATGTCAATTCATAGGACAGTCCTTATTCTGCTGGTCTAGTAGAAAATAAAATTTAGTTGCACTTTCCACTGCTGAAATTGAATACATAACCTAAGGAAGTTGTGTGGCCCAAGTCCTTTGGTTAAAGCAATATAATCTAGATTTAGGATTACCTTTAGGCACAATGTCAGTTCTATATGATAACACTAGTGCCATCTGTATTTATAAAAATCTTATCTAACATTCTAGAACCAAATATATTAATATAAGACATCACTTTGTTAGGGACCATATTACTAAATGAGATATTGAGCTACACCATATAGAGATTGAAAACAAATTGACTGACATCTTTACTAAACCACTAGCCTTTGAAATTTTCAGCATCTTAAGGACCAGATTAGGTGTTATAGACATAAATACATAAACTTGTTGATTACTGAACTTTTATTTTTTTTTTTATCTTACTTTTATTTTTATTTGCATGATTGTTTCTATTTATGTGTTCCTATTTTCTATTTTCTGGTGTTATGTTATTTTTCACTTCAGTTTTGTTTTTTTTATCATTACTAAAATGAAATTTTTACCTTGCTTTTGTTTTTGAAAATTGGTAATCAATGATTGTCATCCCTAAATATGTTAAAGGAAAAAAACATTGTTGATTATGTCCCTTCCTCTAATTCCATTAGTAGTATAATTTTCTTTTCTAAGAAAGAATCTTTTTCAAATTAACAATTAGACTTTGAAATTGAGATCATTTTTTTATCTTCTTACAATAATCTATCACATATAAATAATATTCAAAGTCTTGAAATCACATCCAAGCTTTTTTTTATCATATTATTGCATTTATCATATGAATATGATTCTGCTTTGTGGTTTATTCCTCCTTATAATACAATTATTTTTTTCTCTATTATCTTAAAGATAATCTTATAACTGAGAGAATTTAAAAATTTTGAAAGGGAGTTAGCTCACAAAATGATAAGAGGCATAAAATGAACCTAAAAAGAAAAACTGAAAAGATGCGCAATGATTGCCAAAAATATTAAAAGATGCACAAAGTGTATCAAAAATCAAAAGATGTTCAAAGTTCGCCAATCAACTGACAAGAGGCACAAAATGAGGCCACAAAAAATTAGCTTCCTTATCTTTTAAACCTTTAAATATTAGAAGAATTCATATGTCACTTGATATCTTCAATCACTTGATTTTTAAAACTCTTGATTTTGCCTAATTACTTTTCTATATTATTCTATCATATATATTTTTTGGAATGAAGTTTTGAACGGATCACTTTTCTTATTCAATTTTTTCTGACTTAGATCTCTGTTTTAAAAATATGGTTTTCCCTATAAGAAGTCTAAGCTGGGGTTAACAGGATCAGTTGTTCTACCATTTGTTAGATTTCAGCGATATTAACTAATTTTTTAATAATTTTTAATCCAATCACAAGAAAAATTTATCATTATCTAGTATTGATATTAAAAAAAAACTTAATTTTCTGCTTTTTTTTTATTATTTTTATCATTTTTCATTATGTTTTTTATTTAAGTGTTATTTTTTTTAATTTTAGACCTCTTCTGATCATCATTATCCATTATCAAAATTTTTTATTTTTTTCACATCAGCCTGGACGCTTTCCTATCATCTTGAATGATATCATTAATTCACCATTCATCATCCATCCAATAATTGATCTAACTCTATTATTTGAGATCATCTAGGATGATCCACATCATATTAGATGATTTAATTAAATTTTGCCTCAATTATTGGTGATCATCCGGGATGATCCACCTTTTTCATCTTGGATGATCCACATGACAAAATTAGTTAGACATTTTAAATTTGTCTGTACGATCCATTATTGCCAATCATCCTCGACAATCCACCTATTCATCATGGACTATCCTTAAAGTCAAAGATTATACTAGCCGACTCCTCAAGATGATTTCCTGTGTCTAATTATCCTGGATGATGTCCGATCATCCTAGATGATATGACCACCTTATTGACCAATCATCCTGGACATCATTATTTCTCCTAATTTACCTAGAAGATTCCACAATCATCTTAGATGATCTAGCCAACTCTATATAAATAATTGATTTGAACCATTTTCTTAACTACAAACCCTTCAAATCCTTCTCACTTTCATTCAAAATCTTCTTTATGGTTGGTGGAAAGCATTCTAGGATACTTACTGGTAGCTCCTCTAGGGCAACTGTAGTCTTTTAATTCACTGAGAGAACATATTAGGCTATTTATCTCTTATAAAAAAATGGTAGGGATTATATCCTCTAAGATTATTAATCCTCACACACTTACTTATCCAATTTTAAATATGTTTGCTCATACAACCCTTTTTCATTATGAACCTTATATTCCCATTCTATTATGAGCTTTTATTAGAATGTTTTGCCAATCTTTGAATCAACTCTACCTACACTGTGCTGTAATCTTATATCAATAAGAGTCATGTAGAAATCACCTATCAGGACTATCATGAACTTCTTCAACTTTCCACCACTGGAGACAAGCTTTACATCATAGTTTTAGATCCTAACTTCAACTGGAGTCCTGTTAATTAATATTTAAGACACACCAATGCCACTTTTCATGACGGTACCTCCAATTCTTTAGTAAAAAATGCTAGGACCATTTAACATGTTCTTAGAACCTTTGTGATTCCAAAAGCTGGTGACTATATTCACATTACCCCTCTACTCTCACTCACCACCTATTATATAATAACTTATAGGGATTTTAATGCTAGTGATATTCTTTTTTGATACATTGAACACTTGACTAGCATTAGGGATCCCGACCATAAGAGGAAAGCAAAAATTTGGCCTTAGGACACTTTATTGCATATATTCTTGAAACAAAATACAAGCTTCAATATCCTACCCTACCAATTCACCAACCTGCCTTCTACACCAATAACTCCTTCCACATCCTTCATAGCACTCGCCTCCATCTAGAGCATGAGGAGGCTGAGGAAGCAGAGGAAGAGGCTATTCCTAAACATGTTCTTATCCACCAGCAGTTACAGCTGGATCAGTTGGTGGAGAGGTTTGACCAGTTGGAGGCTAGGTTTGACTCCTACATCATTGGACAGAACCAGTAGCATGCAATGGATGTTGATTATTTCAATACATATGTAGTTCAATAAAAGCAGCAACACGACCATGTTATGGCCTAGTTTGGGGAGCAATTTGTTTCCATTCATAGTTTCTTTTAGCCATCACCATCACCTCCTTATCTTGATGGTTCTTCATACCTGTAGATTGCTTGGTTTTTTTATGTGATATTTGATACTTGTTTATGTACTTTGTTATGTTTAGTTGTTATTTTTATGATTTCTTCTTTTTGTGATGTCAAAAGGGGGAGTAGTGTTAATGTTGTATTATTTGTATCATTTGCTTGCTTTAATAAAATTTACTTTGCTTTACTTACATTATTCTCCTTTGTTTTATGTTTCATTTATTTTAATAAATTAAAAAGAAAAAAATGTGATTTGAATTATTCCAACAATAATGTTTGTCATCATAAAAAAAGGAGAGATTATTATAGTTATAAACCCAAGTACTGTAATTTTTATGCATATTTATTTATGTGTCCAGCTCGCTAACCTTTTAGGTCTACAAGTTTGATTGAAAATGTTAATCAACTCAAGATTAGGTAGACAAGGATTGAGTTAGTCTATACTTTCTATTTCAATGCATTTTTTTACCTTTTCTTGAGTCAAATGTATCTTGACGGATCCTGAAGCTAAGTAACATTGCACACACACAAACTCAGGGGAAAAAAATTAGTGAGTTAGAGTTTTTCTATTTTTGATCATTTCATACAAGATGATTTTATATCATACTAGATGATCAGTCAAAAATAAAAACCCTAATTAGAGCATCTAGGTCATATAAACTTACTTAAGAAAATCACCCTGGATGATACTACCATCATCCTAGATGGTATGCTCAAATCACAAATACTTAACTGCCAAACTCATTTAGGCAAGATTTTATTTTTAGAATTTTGTTCAAATCATACCAGACGATCACATATCATCCTAAACGATTCTTTACAATCATGACTAAATTTGTTAGGTGATTAAAGAAAGTAATTAAGGTTAGATTGATTAATTATATCTTCCTGGATAATCGCAGGATCATCATGGATGATCAGTAAGAAAAACCTTCGCCTTCTCCCAAATCACCTGAATATCCCAAACTATCTATTAGATGATAAGTTATAATTCTTCATCATACAGATGTTTCTCTTGGATGACCTTAACTATCTGCTAGACAATAATCACTGATTTTGAACTAATCATACAAGATGATCTAAGCATCATCCTGGATGATCAATTATATTTTTTCATCTTCCAACATGTATCTTCTAGATGTCCCGAACTATCTACTGGATGATATATAATTTTGAACTAATCATACAAGATTATGTCCACATCATCCTAGATGATCATAACAAACAATATGCTCTAATCGTATAGCAGATTTAGATCATCCTAGTTGGAAGGGCTAAATTACACTAATTATACAAGATGATCTGTTGATCATCATGGACAATCTTTGACAACAAGTTAAAAATTAGGGCAATATTTAAGGTCTTCTTTAAAAAGCTCTTATTTATTATTGAGAGTATCTTTGGCTCGTGTGCTGACCTAAGATAGCTTAGAGAAGGAGAGGGATAGCTTGGGAGGAAGAGAGAAACTTATGAGAGGGGTGTTTGTGAGGTGTTCATAAAGGTTTCTCCAAGCAAGGATTAAAGTTTTCTTCTCAAATCATAATCCTTGGCTCCTTGGTGGCTCTAGGGAGGACTTCATCAGCATTAGATCAAGGTTCTCTGCCTGCTTCATGAGGAAGCAAAAGGAGTTAGGATTCTCTATTTGCTTTAGGACGATATGAAATGAGTCATGGTTCTCTATCTCATTGAGGTTAATGGAAAGAGTTTGTAAGGGCTTCTCTGCCTTGTTATGGGAGCAAAAGGAGAAATAATATGGTTTAGTGCAATACTTGGAGGAGAGGCTCCGAGGAGTGGACGTGGTCAAGTTGACCGAACCACTATAAAATTTGATGTGTTATTTCTGTGTTTATTCTTACACTTTATTTTCTACATTTTTTTCTTTGGTTGATTGTTTGGTTAAAACCTCTGATTTGTTTTGTTAATTACTTATGTATAAAGGTTTAATCTTATTGTTTTAAAATATTCAAAAAGGTTTCAAAATAATTTTTCTATTTGCTTAAGAATTTTTAAAAATTACCAATTCACCCCTCTATTGGTTACCCTCGGGCTAGTTCATAAGGGCTTAACAACCCTATCAAACTTTCTTGAGGCTGAGGTTGTATGTCAAAGCACTGCTCGATGATATTAACCTATATGGAAGAGGTCGAGATAATCCACCAAGGATATATAACCCATCCAAGGTTATATATCAAAGCACTGCTTGATGACGTTAATTTATATGAAAAGGTAGAGAGAATCTACCAAGGATATATGACCTATCTGAAGTTGTATGTAAGAGCATTGCTCGATGATGTTAACCTATATAAAAGAGGTTGAGATAATCCACCAAGGATTTATAACCTATCTGAGATTGTATCTTAAAGCATCTCTCGATGAAGTTAACCTACATAGAAGTGGTCCAGAGAACCCACCAATGATGTATGACATAAATGAGGTTATATGTCAAAGCCCTGCTCGATGATGTTAACTTATATGAAAAATGTCAGATGGAATCCCCTTGGGATTGATCATCCATTAATTGAGATACAATAAAGTTTGCATGTTTCTTGAATCAAGGATTTTATGAGTTGATTGACATCCTCCTAGGATGTTTGACCTATCTAAGGTTGTATGTCAGAGCCCTACTCGATAATGTTAACATATGTGGAAGAGATCGAATCGAATCCCCCTAGGATCAACTTTTTCTTAATTAGGAGGGGGTGAATGCCCTGTGTATCCCAAACCAAAGGTGAAGAATATCTATTTTTAGACCATTACAACCTTTTTGATGATGAAATTAAGACATTTCTCAAGGAGTAGAAGTCTAGATAGGGACTGTATAAAGCATGAAATTTATTGGAAGCATCGTTGCATTTTTTAGATGCTTGATGATCCAAAAATATCATTTTGGATATTGGAAAGGTTGGAGGAATCTTCTTAACAATGGTTATAGTCAAGGTTGCCCCCCAGTCCTCATTTAATTCCCATAAAATTTATGCATCAATAGTTGATGTTAGGATGTTAACATGAACAACATTTTGTGGTTGGAGCAAAAAAGTGCCCCAGTCACAGATGGCGCCAAATTATTGCATCCTAGAATATTCACGGTGGTAAAGAAATATAAAGTTTAACGTCTTTGCTTTGTACGAAGATCTATAATACATATAGATAAAGAGAGAGGGTGTAACATTTATAAGAGACACCAAGATTTTTACATGAAAAACTCTAAAAGGAAAAAAAACCATGAAGCCTAGCCCAGCATGAATGAATCCACTATTATTTGCAGTCAATTACAAATGAGGCCCTTCCTTGGAAGAAGGTATTAGCTTGATGTAATAAATTTACATCATATAACATGCATTACATGATGGGACTTAAAAGAATTATTATTAATATTTTTATTTTGGCAGCAGAATAATAGTCGACGAGTGATGGGGGTTGGAAAGACCATTTTTTGGTGACGGTGGTTGGAAGAACTGTAGTCAGCGGGCGAAGGTGGTCGGAAGGACCGTAGTTAGCTGGAGAAGGAGGTCGGAAGGATCGTTGTATGGCGATGGAGGTCGAAAGGATTGTAGTTGGTGGGCAATAGAGGTTTGAAGGACCGTTGACCAATGGAAGTCTGATGTCAGGTAGAAATTCGATGACATGTAGATGTTTTGCGTTAGGTATAAGTCCGATGAAAGTCCAGTGACAAGCAGAAGTTCAGCGATGGGAAAAAGTCCTGTGTTAGGTGGAAGTCCGACAAAAGTGAGGCGACGGGAAGAAGTCCGAAGATGAATGGAAGTCTGGTATCGGGCAGAAATTCAGTGACGCGCAGAAGTTTGGCTATGGGTAGAAGTCTAGTGAAAGTCTGCTGACAGGCAGAAGTTCGGCGAAGGGTTAAAGTTTTGAGTTAGGTAGATATCTAGTGATGGGTAAAAGTTCGATGACAGGCAGAAATCCGACTATGGGTGGAAGTATGATAATGGGCGGAAGTCCATCGATGGGAGAAAGTCCAGCATCGGCTAGAAGTCTGACGAAAGTCTGACGATGGGAATAAGTTCAGCGACAGGGGAAAGTTTGGCGTCTGGTAGAAGTCCGATGAAAGTTTGCAGACGGATAGAACTTTGGTGTCAGTTGGTGGTTGGGTAGAACTCTAACATTTGTCGGCAGTCGGGTAGAACTCTGGAGTGAGTTGGTGGTTGAATGTCTTAATGATATCAGAATTTGGCAATCTTTAGCTCATCGGATTTGTCTCTTGTCGAGACGCTCGATTTGACTACAACCATGTCACGTTTGGAAACTATTTGGAAATCCAAATTATGGATTGAATCATCCAAATGAACTTCGGGACTTTGATTTGGACTCATTTGAGCTCGGATTGAGTTGAATTTGGTATCGTTGGGTTCGTATTTTTGAGACGTTCAGTTCGACTGTAACTTTGCTGGTTTCCGATTTAATTTTGAAATTTCCAACTTGATTTTGCTTCGAGATTCGTGCCCGATCAAGATAATTTTTTGATGATATATCAAATATTAAATACAATATCAAACTCAAATTCATATTTTTATACACTTATTTTTATAAATACAATCATTTTTTATAATTTAAATGAATAGATTGATGAATTGAAACTAACATGATTTTCTGACAAAATAAATTATAACATAAATTGTTTAGTTTTTATCAGCCTATTATTTAAAATAAAACTATATTAATAAAATGTATAGTTTTAAGTCAAAAGCCCAATGCCAATTATCCATGTTATAAAAGTTTTTTTGTAACTAGCAATCCCTTCTAGGGTTTTCTATTTACTAACAAGGTCTATCCCATCTAGTGCAAGATTGATACAAGTTCCCTCATTCCAAATATTTCAGACAAATCTCACCAGCTTGTCGCCCTCAGTCTCTCTCTCTCAGGTTTTCACTAATACCATTTTTTCTCATTTTTTTCAATAATTGCTATGATCCCCATTAGAGTGTGCTTGCCCCTCATTTTCATGATATTATCCAACATTATTAATTTTTGTCGTTGCTTTAAGAGTATTCTATGCTTTCTTTAATTTTTGTAGGGCTGCATGGTCAATAGATCAATTATAAGGTGAGAATTACAAGAACCGTTTGAAAGTTGAAAAAAGGGTTAAACAGTTTATTCCAACTCTTTTTCTTTAAGGATGATTTAATTGGATTAATTTCTTAACCTGTGTTAATTTAGGGTACACATTTTAAATATCTCAAATTTTTTGTTCAAAATGATGGTGAAATAGATGTGGATATTATTAGTAGAATTCATTTTTGACGGTTAAAGTGGAGGATTGCATCAAGCATGTTGTGTGATAGAAATTTACTCTTCAAATTTAAGAAAATATTTTATAAGATGGTGGTGAGATATGTAATATTTTATCACATAATATTGGTTATTAAAAGAGAAGCATAAAATTAAGTTGAGTGTTATAAAGACGATGATGCTTAGGTGGATGAGTTTCTTTACACTTAGAAAATGTGAAATGAGTATATCGGTGAAAATGTTAATGTAGCTCTAGTGGCATATAAAATTAAAGAGAGTTGCCTTAGATGGTTTCGTCACATAAAATGCGAGCCTTCTAATGTCCCTATTAGGAGAATAGACAAATAGGATATGATCAAAAGAATCTAAAGCTGGATAAGGTTTCTAGATCCCACTTTTATTATTATTATTTTAAAATAACTAAGTTGTGACGAAGGGATCTTCATTAGTGACATATCTTAAGCATGAAATAGACAAATGACTTAATAATATGTTGTAGGATTAGTTCAAAATTGTTTGTGTTGTGTGTCAAAGTTGCAAGAATAGCATAGAGGTTGAAAAAGTCATGAAAGGATTTTGAGTATTCACAAACTTAACTTACCAGTATATGGGTACTTTCTATGATATATATGTATTTATTGGGCTTGAACTATAGTTTACTCTAGCTTTATTTTAAATGATATCATGATAAATAAAGCGTGCTTGTCACATTGCATGGAGTAATTATTCCGTCAGGTTACCGAATGCATCCGGAAACCAATAACAAAACGCCACGTCACTAAAGTGCTCGGTACCGTACTCGGTACAGCGCGCTCGGTACACTCGGTATGCTCGGTATTTTCACCGGATGTAATAATTTTTCCATTGCATGGGCCTGTAACTGCTCTGTCAAAATGGGACTAATTAGAAAAATCAATCCAATAAAGCATCAAAGAAATTACATAATGGTGCTAGTGATTGGTTGACTATTGCGTATATAAAAGCTACTAAAATACAAGTAGCTTTTCATGGCAACCTGGTTTGTGATCACATTGTGCATCATTCTCCTTATTTGTTACAAATTTTCATGGCAACAGTGATTGAATGTTTAACGTTGTGCATGCATTCCATTATCAAGGCAAGAAGAACAATAAAATATTTTAAAGGAACATAGTGAATTCAATTCTTGCTATAGGTTATCTTGTAAAGAAGAAGTCATCTATAACTTTTCACTTTGTCCATTCATGGAGCAAAATTCAAACATAAATCAGAGCTCGTCGTATTTGCATGATGATAGAAGGCCGCATTAAACAAAAGAAAGAAGAAGATCAAGAAACTGTTGAAGCCAAGTTTCATGATTTAGTAGTATGATTTCTCGTCTCTTTTTCTCTCTTATTTATCTTTTAAATTTTCTCCAACAAATTCAAACTCCAAGGAAAAATTTAAATAAACCATGGGATATAAATAAGGTAGCATCACATAAATTCACTAATTTGGAATCTTTTGTCCCTTCTATCATATTACTACTTATAAGAATATTTCTCCAATTTAGTTTCTTAAATATAAAAAACTGATCCCAAATATAAGGTAGCATTTGAGATAATTTTTATTTAATCGAGAGATTAATTATAGATCAATTTTATATTCCAAATTTCTCAATTCTATCTTAGGGTCTATCTGCGATCAATTTTGTATGGTCATGAATTGAACTGAAGAAATGTGACACTCAGAGAATAAATTAACCACATAAAACTAGTCGAAGACTATTTCAGATTTTTTATCGACTAAAATATATAGAATCAAGCTTCTAAACTTTAGCAAAATAAACAAAATAATTGTTAGCTATTTAAATAAGTAGGCTTATGGTTCTCCTCTTTGTTCCGAGTAAAACGTATTATTTGATCACCTTATCTTTTTAGCTTTGATTATACTAATCTCTTTGTAGATTTCTTGCATTCGAGCTTCTAGTATTAGTTCTATATCTTATTTTTTACTTAGGCTTCATTTGGGACAACTTTTTTACTGTTTTCTAAAATAGTTTTCTTTTGCAAAAAATTCTTGAATTAAAAATTTTTGTACTAAAAAGTTATTTTAAAAAGTTGTAAGAATGCTCTCCCAAACCAAACCTTAATTTTGACATTTATATATCTGTCTTCCTTGCTTTCTTTAAGATCCTACCTACTCTTAGAATAAGCCATCAACTAGGCGAATTATTACGTCCGGACACCCAATCCAGATGCACCACGTCACCCGAATACTCTGGGTCCCGACGTATTTTTGTGTCGTGATGCATCTGGATTGGTATCCGGACGAATCCGGACATCGGACATAATAATATGCCCATCAATACACCTTCCTCAATTGATTATATTGGCTAAAGAAAAATCTCTAGTGTCCATTATGGACTTGGGATAGCCTAGATTTGTAATTAGCTTGGGTGTGCTACCCCTTAAGGCTTATTAAAGCACATTTATAATATTGTGAAAATTTAATCATATATTATAATTTATAATCTTGATTGATTTTTTAATTGATGAATCAAAATCAATTGGGCCTAATTGTTTCTAATGTTGAGTAAGATCATCAGGATCATTTTGAAATATTTTGAGTTAATGATATCGATTTGAACTTCATTTAAGTCAAATAGAAATTAATTGTGTGTATATTTTATTTCATAATGTATGATTTGGTTGTTTATTGAACAAATTTTAGTTATATTTCTAAGGGATTGCTTTCAAATCATACTTACAATATTAATTTATTATAATTTTTTTTAGTCACTTAATGACTACTGCTAGCATTCATCAAAGAGTTTTAATGATAAATAGCTTCATTCGTTAGTCTATATTCATTAAACCCATTTGATATACGTACTTTACCTTCTTTCCATTGAAGAAGGCATGACAATTAAGGTGTTCATAAAAGGATGACAGAGAGAATATCAAAATCAAATCTTTATCTTTCTATTAAATTTGGTTCAAGGTTTATTAGATCAAAAAAGAATTTATTGTACTGATGTATCATGTTCCATGTGAAATAAAGGCAAACTTTCAAGCGCGATGTTTTCTTTCGCTCCGCTAGGGTTTTTTCTCCGCTAGGTTCCGCCGCCTTGTCTTCTCCGACGAGTTGTGTGAGCTTTCTCTCCCCGTTTGTGGGTCATTTTTCCCGTTTCCTCGATGGCTTCGGTTCGTCTTCGCGATCCAGGTTTTTTATGTGGGGCTTCCTCGCCTTTATCTTTTAAAGATGCTTTATCTGGTTCTTCTTCTTCTTTCCCTGAGCTTAACGCGTATCTTCGCATCGTGGCTTACCGGCTTTATTAATTTCTGAGGATGAGTTGCATTCGCTTGCTGCTCCTTTTGATTTTGCTTTAGTTGGCCGTTTTCCGGGTAGACGTCCATCTGTTGATGCGATTCGAAAGTTCTGTTTCAATTTAAAACTGATAGGGGATTTTTCGGTTACTGTTCTTAACCAAAGGAATGTTTTGATTAAATTGTTGAATGATTTTGATTATTGTCGGATTTTCGCTCATAGATCCTATTTTGTTCAAAACTGCTATATGAAAGTGGTAAAATGGTCACCCAATTTGGATGTGGAGGTTGATTCTCCCATTGTGCCTATCTGGATTTCCTTCCCTCTTCTCAGGCCGCATCTTTTCTCTCCTAGAATCTTGTTCGGTTTAGGTTCAATTTTTGGTCGCCCTCTTAAGTCTGATATGGCCACGGCGTCCGGTTCCCGTCCGTCTGTGGCGCGTATCCTTGTTGAGTTGGATGTTACGAAAAAATTTGCTGATAAGGTTTGGGTTGGTTCAGCTGAATCGGGTTATGTTCAAAATGTTATTTTTGATGAGATTCCTCATTTCTGTGGGCATTGTAGTTCTTTAGGTCATTCTAACGTTCTATGTCCTATATTGCATCCTTCTGTTAAAAATATGAAAACTGTGGATGCCCAGCTTGGGATGCCGGAGGCGATTGACCCTGGTGAAGTGAATTTGGATCTATCTGGTGAGATTAACGAAGGTTTAGATGTTGATGTAAATAAGGTGGTGGCTGTCAATGCGGTGGCTACTGAAACTAATTTGTCTCCTATTGCGGTTCCTTTTATTCCGGGGTGTGGGGTTGTTGGTATTGATCATTCGGATGTGGTGGAGGCTTTGCCGGATGTTGTGGTGGTGCCGGATGGTAATGAATTGGTGGTTTCAAATTCTACTTTTCCTACGCATGTTCCTGTAATCTATGGAGGTGATGTGGTTGTTGGTGTGGAGGACTCTGATCGATTTCAGAAATGTGTTTTGAATGTGGACGCTAAGTTGGATGGTCAGTGAGTTGTTTCGGATAAGCAGGAATTAGTGATTAATTCGCAATGTCTGGTTACTGTCCCTGTTAAACTATCGGATTAAAACATTAAACCCAATGCTGATTGGTTGAATAATTCGTCTGAATTCGATTCTGATTCTGAATCTTATTCAGATCCTGGTGAGGAGTTTAAATTGGTTCGTGGAAAAATGCTTAAAGTTGCTCCTCGGAGCAAATTCTGGAATAGAGGTGGTAGAAGAAGATAATTTCTTTTTCTATTTGGATAAAGTTTTGTGGTTGTTCGGTTTGCTTGTCGATTGGATTGGAGTTTGCGGAGCGATGATGTGGCTGGGACGCCTCGCCTCATCGGCTGTCTTGCGGCAACCGTTGGTGTTTTTCACTCTTCTGGATGGTCCTTGCACAGTATTGAGCTGCTGGGAGTCCCGACTATCTGCTGAGCTCTCTTGTTTGGATTTACTTTCCTTGTTTTTTTTATTATCTGTGTTGGAGTCTGTAGTTTCTTTTTGGGCCTTTATCTTTTTGTGAGTAGTCCAAAAAAAAAAAAATGTTCCATGTGAAATAAATATAAATATTGCGTCAAATAAAGACATTGTGTGACTTCAATATCTAAAGAGATTCAAAAATTTTGATTCTATGATTTGCCACATTGGAAAGAATCTTGCATCTCACATTAAGGCAAAACGAGTCACGGTCCATGATTGATTTTGCACATTTGAAGAACTTGAATCGAACAAATTCGAGCGAGAACTGAATCAAATTAGTCAATTTGGTTTGTTTCTTCGATTAGTTAGATATATTTGCATATTTTACTTTTATAAATTGATTTAGCTTTGTTCTTTGAACTACCACAACATCGAGCTTATCGTATATACTGAAAACGCAAATGGGGGATTTGAGATCTAAACTAAGACTATGGGTGGTATTACCTTAACATCCATATTATTCTCACTCCTACAAGTACTTGGCTCTCCTATCCGTTCCTGCATTACACCTTCAAATTGATCATAAGCTCAATGACTTCTGAAGTTCTTAGGTAGTTGCATAAATGCCACAAGTTTGTTTTTCCAAAAGAAATATTAATTGAGTTTTAAAAAATTGATGTGAGTTATAAATCTCCTACAAGCGTAAGCCCTTATAGTTAATTACATCGTATGAAATCGGGGTATCTTACAAATACGCTCGATTAAAATAAAGGTAGAAATTTGTTTAGAGATATTTTAGGAATGATATTATCAAGGAGGTGAATTAGGAGTTTCAATTAGAATTGAATCAAATTTTGAACACTTATTTTCGGAGTGGATGGAGGAGGGGTAAGAGGCACTTAGTGATTCTGAAATAATTCAAAATTGCCTCAACCTAAGCTAAGTGTTGAGCTTTAAGTTTTGGATCGAGGAAATTTTTAATTTGAATTGAGTAATTTAATAGAGGTTTGAGACTATATTCCTAGAGGTTAGGGTCTTATAACTCAGAATCTACCCTAGATACTAAATCTAAATTTGGACACTAGAACATAGTAGTCCGAACCTAATTAATGTAATGCAAAATCTGGACTTGCCCCGGCCTAGATTAGGGAGCCAGCTAACCATCTAGTCAATTTAAAATTCATGAGTTCTATCATTTTGAAAGAGTGGTAGGGATATTATAAGTAATCTTTTTGAGAATTAGAACTGACATCTAGAGTGGATCTTAATTAGTTCCTTGAATTATGTATGATGAAAGTGCTTAAATAGAAATGTAATTAAAATTTTAGACTTTTTTAATTAGTTTCTAATAGAATGCATGTTGATATACATAAAATAAGTAAGTAGAAATTTTAAAAAGGCTTGAAAATATTTTTTCCTAGAGATTACACAACATCCCCTTTGTAAACCTATACCCTCAAAGGTTAGGTGGACTGCCAGAACTTGCAGGCAAGGAGATGCCTAACAAGGAAGAGATAATAAAATATGCTTTATGTAGACTCCTAGCTGTCCTGGGATTACTTCTTGCATCATTAGAATTTATATGTGAGCTAGAATTTTTAATTGATTTCGAGTGGAAAATTTTTAACTTACCCTCATGAGCCTCCATATATCTAGGCTAAAACAAAAATGACACACAATTGCCAAAAAATTAGTAAAAGTAGACAATCCTATACTCATTCAAATTAAATTAAAAACAATAATTAATTAAATTAATTAATAAATATCCATAGATAAACTATTTGTTTATTACAACTAAGGGTCTGTAGAATTTAAAAGTGAATGGGTAACGCTAACAACAAACTTAGATTCTAATCATAGGACTGATGCAAGAAGGCTTTGAGTGGTATACTCTTTATCTTCAGCTCTTCACCCTTCTCTTCTCCGGGCTCCTTGGAATCTTCATACCTAGATACCCAAATGAATAAGAAAACTCTCCCCAAAGTGGAGTTTATTTTTTTCACTTTGGGTATTGAAATGATTCGAATTGGGCTTCCAAATGAAAAAGGACTATCCCCCTAAGGGGTATCTTTTTTTCCTTGAAATCCAACTTTGGATCTATGTATCCCAAATTCAAAGAATGACTTGCATCAATGTAAAAGTAAAGATCTAGACTCTATTGCAAGTTTATTCTAAGTATTTATAAATAAAATACATCCCAAGTAGTTTATATATATGCAATAAAGTAAATCACACTTGATCACGCTCTTATTTATTTGGGGGCTAAGTAGTTGAGCACTTGTAGAAATTATAATGATTATTAATTTAGCCCCCTTTTATTGCCTTGCTCGAGCGTGACCACCTATAGAAAATCTTTTGAAAAATAGATCGTGCCTATTCTATGGGTAATCAAATTATCAATCAAACCATTTCACATATTGCAGTTAAAAGTAAATAAACACTCACATCAATCAATTTTTAATCACAACATGTAATGAAAACTTAGAGAACTAGGCACGCAGTGGTAAAGTTAAAACCGTCTTAGCCTAGACTAGAGTTTGTTATCCTAGAAAATCATCTAAAATGTGTGAGAGGATTATGTGGCTGGGGTATATCCTAAGATGGGTGGTATGTTAAAATTATCTAGTGTTTGAGTTTGTTAAATGACAAAAGGGAAAATTTGGTTAGAATTCAAATATTAATGTATTAAGGTTTGTTTTAGAATGCATCTTTTTAGGTTGGTTGATTAAATGAGTTTAATTAGTTAGAGATTAAAGAACCAATGGATTTTAATTAATTGTATTAGTTGCTAATTTTAAGGATTAGTATAGTTTAGATTTTCCACCAATCAATTCATGACGTTGTCATAAAAGTCTCGAGGAACCAGGCCCCTTTAGGACACTTAGTCCCGTAGCTCAAGGTAGTCCAACCTATAAACCATTTTGATACAGTTATATTAAAGATTTTGATTTAGTTAAGTAATTAAGAGTTACTTAATTTTAAGGTTTTACACTTTATTGAATCCATTTGTGGCATTGTCATAGTGGGCTCGAGGAATTATGCCTCCTTAAAACACTTAGTCTCATAACTTCATATAGTCCATCATAAAAACTTCATCTTTGGAATACTTGTTGCATATTAAAGTATTGGGTGACTAATTTTATTAATCAAGTTATAGATTTCTAAAACTTTAATCAATTATTAGATTTTTTGGAGTTATTAGAATTATTCAAGCATGTTAATTAAGTGGTTAAAAGTTAACTTTTAATATTAAGGTTAGTTTTGTGGTTGGATATTTTTATTAAATATTAGATCTTAAAATGAATAATTAGATTTTAAGTTTGTTGTATTTGGAGAATTCTATAAAAAGTTATGATTTTCAAAGTTTGATCCTAGCTTTAAACTATTGTTTATTGGAAAGTTGACTTTGACTTGATTTTGGGGTTTGACCTTTTTAGAAAATACTATAATTTAAATGGAGTTGAATGACATAAGGTTTGGTTAATTTGGAATTTTTTGGAATTACTTATGATTTTCTAAAGTTTGGACATTTTTGGAATTTTAAAATTGCTTAATTAAGGAGATTTTTAGGTTTTGATCCAAATCACTTATAAACTCCTTGAAATCACACCAAAAGATCACAAATGGCCTAAGGGGATGTTTCCAAGTGTTTAGGATTTTTTGGAATTTTTAATTAGTTAAATTAATTAATTATGCATTTTCCTTAATAATTAAATTAAACATAATTAAGGGTCAAATCAAAGGGTTTTTAATTTTCATTGATTAGAGGTAAAATTTGGTTTGTTTGAGGCATTATTTGTAATTTTTATATATTAATTTGATTTATTAGAATTTTTAAAAGTTTCAAGGCTTAATTGATGAATTAAACTTAAGCTAATTTAATTAAGGGGTTTAATGATTTTAAAACCAGAGAAGATTTTCCTATAAATGTATTTATAGGAAAATGTTTAAATTCTCAAACTTATTGGACAAGTATTTTATCACCTAAAATTTATCCTAAACTCTTTAAACCAAATCCTTATTTTTATCCTTAATATCACTAGATTTAAGGGATTGAAATCAATGTTATTCTAACCCTTGACCTTATACATAAATACAAGCAAGCACAATTAATTCCTAAATCTAAGAGAGCCTAAACTAAGTGCGATTGTGGGCACCCTATAAATGTAAAGATTAAATATAACATAAACAATCAAAGACTAAATTAGTGAACTATCATGATATGATTAATTGTTCAATAATCATTACCTATTAATTATATTCATATAGGCTCAATCAATATTTAAAGTTTCACGAGATCTCTCAACAATCTAAGATTATATATATATAATCTTGAAATACTTTTTGAAAAATCTGAGAATATTTTAAAACATATTTCTTAAATTTTGAAAATATTTAAATTATTTTAAATTTAAAATATTAAATATTAATTATTTAAAATAATTTACAATTATATATAACATTTTAAATTAATTTAATTTTATATAAAAGAGTTAAAAAGTCTGAGCAATTTGATATATAATAGGTATTTTTATGAAAAGTTACAAAATTCTAATTATTTAATTAAGTTTTGGCTAATTAAAACTATTTAAAAAAAGTTTAAATTATCTAAATATCTTTGGCGATGTTTGTGTCTATGTGGCAACCTTTGGTTCATTAGCCCAACATGCGTGATGGTGCTAATGATTGGCGGCGATGGTCAGACACGCGTTAAACACAAGCCGCCTCACACGATTTAACTAAACCACGTAGGCAACGATCAGGATCGTTGATTCCACGCAATTTGGAATTAGCAGCTCTGATCGGGGCAAACAAACGAACATCCATACAACCATTGATAGACAAACTAAAGGACAACAGAAAGAAAAAATATAAGCCATTGATCGTAAGATCAATGACTGAGATTTCGTACATGCAAACTAGGTGGTGAAACAAACCCTGTATTTGAATATTGATTCATTCTCTCAAACGAGCCAATCAATTTGAAAGAAGTTTTAAATGTAGGTTATGTTCATGAACAAAAATCATGGGGGTCCTAAAATCACTATCTAAAATGCACTATATAAAAAAGTTAAATAACTCTAAGTGCCTTAGACTAGGGTTTTGCTTTTCACCTTAGTTTGAGTATGGATTAAACAATTTAAGGGATGGTTGAGTTTGTTATTTGTCAACGTATAATCCACTAGAAGACTCCAAGTGCTGAAAATGATTAAATCGAGAGTTTGGAGCCTTTAATGAAATATAGTGTGGTGGTGGTCTAGAGCTCATCGCCGGTGGGTTCAAACAACTGATTCGAATTATGGGAGTGTTGAGAAAGCTCTTGAGAGTTAAAATGAAACTCTAAGAGCTCTTGGGAGACTAGAGGTAGTTAGAGAGTGCATGATGTAGAATGAGCTTACTTTTTGGTGCTTTGCCCGATTCAAATGACTAGGGGGAAATGGATGGCCCTGATAAATCAAAGGCCTCTATTAAATCAATGCCACATGCCCAAAGCCGGTGAGTGGTAGAGGGAAAGACTGGAATGGCCTTTTAGAGATTGGTTGCTTTTGAGAAGGAGGGGGACCACATTGCCATTTTAGGCTAAACTAGGCCTTGAACTTGGTTAGGGAGCCCTTAGTGGAGCTTTAGTTCCCTAATAGAATGATTCAAATGGCTAAGACCTGAGAGGGAGGTTAACTTAAGTATTTGACCACTTGGAAGGGTTTAAACTTGGTTGAGTAATTTGACTGGTTAAAAGGTCAAAAGTTGATGAGGTGGATGTGGGAGATTGATTGCTTACTAGTCAAGTGTATTCTAAGATCTTGAAGAAACATGTTTGGAGCTTAGATGCAAGGGTTGACCAAGAGGTCTTTTCTCAAGCTTAGATTGACTAGTTGACTGGTTAAACTCTTTGGGTTCTTTAAGATAAAGTATGAAGAGATGTATTGAAGCTTTTTTAGTGAGTTAGAAGAAGTGTGAGAATATATGAAGAGAGTTCATGTGTCTGCTTAAGTTTATAGAGAAATTTGACCAATTTTCTAAATCAACTTAGGTCAAACTCAATAGAGTTTGACTGATGATAGGTTTAAAAGCATTTGAACCAAGCATTGGAGTAAGATTGGAAGTTTGAGGAGATTAGATGGGTCTTTTTTGAATTAATAAGGAGATTTGGCCCAAACAAGACCAGTTTGAAAAAAAACTCTGATTGAGTTGACCATGTCAACGATTGACTGGGTCAGCATGTCCAATCAAATCCAAACCACTGGGAAAGGTGTTCAAAGGAGTTTGATTGAGTTTAGAGTTAATTTGATATTGAACTGAGTGAGCATAAGAGTTATGGTTGATTTAGTCAACCTATGTTAACTTGGTCAACCAGGTTGACCTAGGGGAGAGGGTTGGGCCCAGTATGTTTGAATTGATAATTAGGATCTACTAAAGGTGGTCCCGAGGCATGGGGAGGTTTTTTGGTCAAAAATTGGTATTTGAACCCTTAATGGGTATTTTGGTTAACCAAAGTTGACTTGGTCAACTAGGTCAAACCAAAACTTGAGTTTGGGTCCAATAGATCCTAAATGATATTTGGGATTCATTGGAAGAGGTTTCAAGGGTTGAATAGATTGAACCATGTTGAGTTTTGGCCAAAAGTCCAAAGATCCCTTTATGGGCATTTTTTATCATTTTAACCCCCAATCAACTATGAGTCAATCTCGATCTAAAAAAATATAGTTTACTTATCAACATGGATATGGTCAAAGACCATAGGAGAAGCCCCAGGGTCAAAATCAACAAAGGGGTTGGTCCAGTGGCATAGAACATACATATTCAAAGGTTTTGCAGCCTTTGGAAATCAATTCAATTTCTAAGGCTAAAGACATCATAATGAGCTCAAATTTGGAGGGCTGGCTCTAGAGACATGTTTGATCAATATGCAATTGATAGATCATGAGTCGGAGGTCATTCGATTGGGATTCTAAGTGATAGAAAACTCATCCTTAATAGGCTTCAGGATTTGGACTTTTGACTTTGGATTTGTACATAGGAATCTTATATTTGAGATGGATTTTGAACTTGATTCATTAGATTGGATCTTTTATATAAATCTCAATCATATGAATGGTTGAGAGTGTTTGAACATGAATAGAGCCTGATTGAAGGTTGATAGGAGTTTAGATTGGAGGTTGGATTTAAAAGTAGAATTGAGTTTGATTATGATTAGATTAGATTTTGACTGGGACCTAAATGAATGAAAAGTTGATACCTTTTAAGCATTAGGTCACCAGAAAGAATCCCAGGTAAGTCCTAGTGACCTTATACAGAAACGAGGTCAATAAATAAGTGGAATGGAGTTGAAGCTCTAAAACAATGGAAGAAATTCTAACTAGAATATGTTAGAGAGAAGAAGCTATAGTTAAATGTGAAAGAGCCTTGGCATGTGCATTCTCCCACCTGGTAGGCTATCTTAGAACTTGCTTAAAATTTTAAACAAGTACCTTAGGCTTATTAAGATCCTCATTTGCTATAGTCGAAGGCGAACCCTAGTATAAATTTCTAACAGTTTTGTTAGAGATAAATTGTTTGTAAGAGTGGTAGAGAATATGACAAAAGATAAGAAATTTTAATTAAATTTCTTTCTCTTTTACATTAAAATGACAAAGCTAAAGGCCTTTTTATACTTGTACAAAGATTATTCTAGAAACACATCTAGAAAGTTTTATAATATAAGTTTAACTAACAACTACTAAGAGTTATTTCATATTCTAAACATTTTCTCCATATAATTTTTTTGATACTTATTTAATTTTGGTTTATAGTTTCAAACAAGTTTTTTGATGCATAGGAGATAGAAAGTTGAGGTTGGAGCTGGAAGGAAAGGAGGATTTTCAACTCGTTCATGGGATTTGAGGCTCTCCAGCTCCAATAAAACACCATGCAAGGAAGCACTCAAGACTGTTAAGAATGTAAATAAGCACTCCTGTAGAACACTGCGCTCAGTTAAGCCTCCAGTGTCTGCAAAAAAAAATTCTCCTCAGTTAGACAATGAGAAGGTAGTCAAAATAGAATAAAATCTTTCTTATGACCACAACATTCACATATGAAGCACAATTCAATGAAGCACTTAAGAAAAATTCTCCTCAGTTAGCTGATGAGGAGGCAATCAAATAAGTCCATTTTTTCTCACTCTGTATTTGTTATGTGCTTTTGGTTAATGCCTTATGTCACAACTATAGGTGAGCTTTGGCTACAAAAAGGTCTTGGGTTCAAATATTGTATATTTCATATGTGTGTAAGTTTGTCTTAATAGACCTAAATATCCCCCTAAAAAAATTGATGGAGGTGAGATTTTATCAGCACTAAGCACAAAGTTGATTGGTTCCTAAGAAAATATAAGAATTTAATTAATTTCTATACATATAAAAATTGTATAAATATAATATGCAAATTTATTTATTTAGATATGATCGATGGTTAGTGCTTATGGACATGATATTTTATTTAAATTTAACTATAATTACTTTAAATTCATTGAATTTATTTTAATTTGAATGTATTATATTCATATTATGAATTTTAATATTAAAATCAAATTTAGGTAAGAGCCCAAAGTTTATGACAACATGATTTTTTTTTTTAAGTTTATGACACATTATGATGCTAAAATGTTATATGTATTAGATTTAGGTTCCTCATGTTCTTTAAGTCAATATCTCTATTTACTAGCCCATCTATCTTTATAGTATTGTATAATGATGTGAGCTAAGATTATAGTAGGGGCCATGAACAGTCTACATTGAACTCTCTCTCTCTCTCTCTCTCTCTCTCTCTCTCTCTCTCTCTCTCTCTCTCTTTATATATATATATATATTACATATGAAAACCGAGGTTGACCTAAATAAAAGTGAATAGCACAATGACATGAGTAAAAGAATTTTTTATTTTAATTTTTTTCTTTTTATACTTAAGCCTAAAGCTCGACCCAATAAAGCTATTTTATTCTATCTTAGCAACTTCCCCTCTTCATATTCTTTTGCACATCATATGAAAAAGTTATTGTTTTAAGAGCTATAACAAGCCTATTTCTACAACAATCATTGGCTCCATCAACAATTCTCTTGTAACTCAAGCGCCAGTTGCATCGCATTTGCTTTCAACTGCTCCAATGTCATTTGCATCTTTTACCAGCATCATGTGGCTCCATTACCGTTTGTCTCTTTCTTCTGCAGCTCAAACATCATTTAAGTCTGTATCAAACCGGCCAAGACCAATCACATTTTTCTCAAGTAGATCTAGAGCCATTGTCCTCCAATAGCAAGGCTATTTAGGGTTTTGAAGGCGCCCCTTGAGGAAAAATACCTAATGACTATTTGATTTTTATGTTTGAGCTTGCTCATTTTTTTCATGTTTTGTTTATCATTCAATTATGTTTTTTTCATCACTAATTAGGATTTCATACTACTGGTTTCTAATCAACCCCCTCGATCTTAAATTTTCATCAATTATAGTTGGAAGTATACAATTGTGCTCTTCTTACATGCTAAAAAATAGTCATTGATATCTTACGAGAACACAGCTGCATGATTATACTCCACCCCAAAAAAAAAGAAAAAAGAAAAAAAAAAAGATCAGTATTTTACAAAGTCATAGTTGTGTACTGCTCCATACACATTATATATGAAATATTATAAAATTAGCTTTCGCTTTAATTTATTTATAAATTATTTTTTTTTAAAACAGTTTTTTAGTACAAAAAATATTGAACTAAAAAAATTTTGCGCTAAAAAGCTATTTTAAAAAACAGTAAGAAATTTGTTCTAAATGCAGCCTTAGGCTTCGTTTGAGACAATTTTTTTAATGATTTATAAAGCAGTTTTCTAGTACAAAAAATTGGAGTTCAAGAAACATTTGTACTAAAAGGCACTTTAAAAAGCAGTAAGAAAGTTGTTTCGAATGAAGGCTTCGTTTGGGACGACTTTTTTACTGCTTTCTAAAACGGAGTTTTAGTACAAGATTTTTTATTTTTGTATTAAAACTCTGTTTTAGAAAGCAATAAAAAAGCCGTCCCAAACGAAGCCGAAGTCTTAGTTTAAGAGCTTTTTAATGATTTCTAAAATAATTTTTTAAATTAAAAATTTTGTACTATAAAATTGTTTTAGAAAATAGTAAGAAAAGTGGTCCCTTATAAAGCCTTAATTAGTTTAGGAGAAATTAGGTGAAAAAGGATCTTTGGTTTTCTGTTTGGTTGATGAGAATTAAGTTCTTGTTTGATTTGTGGGGGCATCAGTTGCGATGACAGTACTAAATTGTCTTTCAATTTTCAGAAGGATTAGATAGAGAATTGCTAATAAAACAATGGTGTTGTTCAACATCTTATAAATACATTCAGTTACATATTTGCTCCCTTGCAATCAAAGTAAAATTACAATTACCTCTGATTTCTTCAAGCCAAACAGAGCTCAAATGTTCAAATATTTGGTCTTCCTAAAAGCTATTCATAGTAGTTAAGTGCTCAGTCTGATGTAATTCCATTATTTTTGGAAGGAAATATATATATATATATATATATATATATATATATATATATATATATATATATATATATATATATATATATATATATATATAATGTTTAATATTTATAATAATATGATATAAAATATGTTGAATCTGTGAGCTTAATTATCCATGTAACTCATTAGTGATTTTAAGTTTATAAAATATGTGCTATGGCATCTAATGATATGCTGAATATTTTGCAAGTTATTAAATTATCAGGAAAAATATGGAGATGATGATAAAAAATATAAATATTTAATTAATAATTAATTTAAATATATTTTAAATAACATAAGTATTATTATCCATAACTTTAGGTCATTTATTTACTGTATTTATTGCTTATCATATATATATATATATATATATATATATATATGTATAAAATGCAAGTTAGATATGTATATAGAGACAATTTATTTTAATTATTTATAATAATATGTTTGATCAATATTTTTGAAAATTTTATTTATTCCTAAAATTTTTATTTAATTCATTAAATTTGATAACTATCATTTTATATGTTATGTATTAATAATTCTAATTTTTAAAGAATAAATTTAAAATAAAGTTTTATAATATAGAGAATAATTTATGCTTAAAACATTTATCATATTAAAGAAAGATTTAAATGAGCTCATTCTATTCAAATCTCCTTGAATATATTTATTTATACTTGCATATGCCTTTTCACATATTTAGCAGGTAGTTGACACATCATAATGAATGAACTTGTACATCATTAACCCCAGAAGAAGAACTCACATGAGGGTTATCAAGACCTAACTTGACGGAAAACCCATAGTGAGGTCTAAGGACTCTTGGACCACTCAACTTCTCACTCTCCCTCTAGCAAGAACTAGCCACTAAAGTCAATCGTATATGATGACTTATCACTCAACTACTTTTTCAAGAGGGTTCTAGTTGGTCACATCAGAGTAAGCCAATCACGGAGCCTAGCAGACAATAGCTTTGGGACCCATGCCATTTCTAGCCCTCTCAACTCAGCACTCTCTAGTAGACTCTCATACTCAGTACTTTGCCTTGCACACTCTGTGTATGTAACTTGCCCCAAGAAAGATAAACAAGATCAGGAGATACAATCACCCATCAAGTTGGCAAGGGTGTGACACATTTCTAAGATAGTTTGTGTTAATAGTTATTAATTGTTTTACTTTTTTTTCTTTATTATGATAGCCTTTTATATATTCCTTAAATCTCTATAAATAAAGGGGAAGCAAAACATTTTGAATCTTTTTTTGGCTTCTTTCTACACATACTTGAGCTAGTTGATCATTTTCTATAGAATTTTTCCCTCTCCCCATTCTCATACATGTTCTTAGGTTATACCCTAAAAGCACGCCTTCTAGTAAAGTCAGGTGTCATTTATGAAAAACCTTAGATCTAACATCTTAAAGGTTAAAGTAAGCATGGATTGAAGAAGTGAGTATGGATTGATGCTGGTGATTAGAAGACAAGTGTAGCTTGATGAGTAGTCTCACCCCAAACCCTATGTGAACATGGAGAACCCAAACCAAGCAACTCGTTGTGATCTCATGAAAAAGAAAGAGAGATTGATACAAATGATCTTGGATGGCCTAGTAGAGTATCAAGGTCAATGCAAAGGGAGAGCATCCTAGAAGAGTTTTTCAACTCAAACCGTTCATCACATAAGGTTGGAGAGTAAAGAGCTAATCTAAATGTATATTCATGGCCCCTCTTTCATGGTGAAGAGTGATGAAGAAAACAAACCAACTCCTTGGTATAATAAAAGAACTGAGCCTAAATAGAAGAACACTTTCTCTAGGGATATAATAGAGGCGAGTCCACCTCTAAAATTTAAAGTGCCATATTGGGAGTCCTATAGGGGCATGATTAATATAGTGGGTCATATGGCTATCTTTAAGTTAATGACATTGCTGCTAGACATATATGATGTTCTAAAGTGCCAATTATTCTTTACAACCCTCAAGTGGTTTGTGTTGAGTTGAGATAATTTACTCGAATTCCAATATGAGCCATCGCCTAATTTACAAAATTCAAAAGATTCATATAGCTCAGTTCATCAGCACTCAAAAACCTTGAAAGAGCTTGCAAGCTCTTCTCAAAATGAGGCAAGAGCCAAGTGAGTTACTGAGGAGATTTATTATAAGATTCTAGAGGGAGATAGTGGAGGTGAAGGATTTGGTCTTATGACCACTCAGGCTCCTTAAGTTAGAAAGCCCTTTTCATTATGCACTCGACATATAATAGTCAATGATGTTGATCGAATTATTAAAGCTTACAACATCCATGTCAACACAGATGAATCACAATACCAAATTTTCTTCATCTGTTAACCCCCAAGAACTCACTGTGAGAAGTGAATGATAATAGGGAAGAGACATGGAAATAAGTCACCTAAGGAACTGAAGAGATAGGAGTCCCATTATGTCGAGAGACTACCATCTCCCAGAAAACCAACACCCTTACAAGTTAGGCTGCACAGGATTGCTAATCCATCTATGACAAGGGTAATGAAGCTCCCTCATACAAGTCTCCATTAGCACGAGAATGGTATACAATTCCCCCTAACTATCCCACCTATACCCCATTGCAAGTATTAATAGATGAGTTGGTAGAAGCCATTCAAAATAAGGAATTCTTTAAGGCCTTAGTGCTTATGAAGGTGAGTGCGCATGAATAGGGTACATTAAAATATTGGGCTTTCCACAAGGATCATAGCCATGATACAAAGGAATTCCACCAACTTTGAGGATTGATTGAAGACCACATCAAGGCTAGAAAGTTAAAGGAGTTTATACTTGCCAAACCTAGTTGGTGCCCAGGAAAAGCCATAATGGAGGGCAATATGAATGAGCCCATTCTAGCTTACTCCATTCATATAGTGAGAGTAATGCTAGCCATCATGGAGGAATGCAAGTTGAGACCTTGGTCATGACTAAGAGATTGAAGGTAGGAGAAGTCAACTCAATGTTTACTTCAGAGGCATTAATGATGGATTTCACCTCAATCATATTATGTGAAGCAGGTAGGCTTATTGAAGGGAACCCCTACAATGATGTCATGGTCATCAATGCCTTAGTTGCTAACTATCAAATTTATAATATTTTATTTGACACAAGGAGTCCTATCAACATTATTTTTAAATCTGTCTTTGATAAAATAAATTTTCATGCTTCTCAGCTTACTCCTACTGAAGGTCTATTGTATGATTTATCAAGAGAGCATTGAGAAACAAAAGGATTGCTCACCTTAGCTATCACTTGGGGTGAGTTTGATTGACAATACATTACCATTATGTACTTCATCATTGTGAATGCTTTCACCACATATAAATGGTATATTTGGCAGATCCTTTTAGAACACCTTCAATGGGATAGTTTCAAGCCTCCATGTAGCAATCAAATTATGAAAGGGAGATAATTTTGAGTGGCAACCTCACGTAGTCTCACATTTGATACTTAAGAGTTTTTGATAAAGTGTGGACTTCCCCAAAGAAAACCTTATAGCTCAATGTTGAACGAGGCCCAAGATTAGAGATCACAGAGCCTGTGGAGGAATCCCGATAGTAGAATTTATAAATAAGTGAGGCTAGGTTGTCCAAGCCCTCAAGGACGACCTAAACATCTTTGCATGGACAACAATAGAGATGTTTGACATAGAAGGAGTCATATATTACGACCAAAATGTAAGAAGAGATGCCTAGCCCATATGGTTGAAGATAAGGAAGACGATGGCTACACTCATAGAGTCTATTAAATAAGAAGTAAAAAAACTGCTCGATGCCAACTTCATCAGAGATATGCAGTACCATGACTGGATTTTGAATATAGTAATGGTGCAAAAAGAACCGACAAGTGAAGGCTTGCATTGACTTCACAAATCTCAATTCAGCATGCCAAAGGAACAATCACCTATTGCCCAGAATAGATTAACTAATCACATGAACTAACATCTTCAAGATATGGAAGGTGATATGTCTGATGTTTGATTTATTTATTGTATAAGTGAATCATAATTTGTGTGGTTGTGTATATCCGCTTAATTTAAGCTTACAAGTTATAATACTCTCACATTTAGTGCTATTTTGTACTCTAGATTATTGTGCCCTTGGATATATTAGTGCATTTTTAGTTTAATTATTTGATTGATTATTTTGTAATTCTAAGTTTATTGTAAGGGCTCAAGCTAATAAGACATTTCATTATACCAATTGCATACCTAATTCACCTAGCTCAAAGCATCTTTAAGAAAATGAAGTATGTAATAAGTGTATTTTAGAGCTTTCATCATAAATTTAAATTAAAAATTGTATATGTGAAAATGCCTTTATAGTTAACTTAACGGATAACGATCGCCTAGATGAATTTGCCTGAATAAGCCAAACAGCCCACCTTCAATTGAACAAATTGGGAATAACACATCAGGTGGATCATATATCACTCACTGATACCTTCGTTGTCAGCATTCAATGCATGACCATTGTCCCTCACCCAGGTTCGACTAAAGCGAAGATTTCAGTCTTAAGGTATATCATGCTTGCCACTATTCCAGGCCTCAGCATCCTCCACATGCATCTACCACTTTTCACTAAAACGATCCTTAGAGCGAGACAACAATGACCAAACAGTCCACCCTTAGGGTCTTCGTCAAACTCGGCGCTAGTCCATAACACACCAGTTTGCCTCCAATATGACTTGCCCAAAGACAAGTCATTTACACTAGCTCTCCCACCAACTAAGGGGCAACATGTGCATTTAACATGATGTAGCATTGTTTTTCTTTTATTTTTCTTATGTAGGCCTTTCTATCGCCCCCCAAAGCCTTATAAATAAAGGGCCATGGGCACTATTCAAGAAAAAAAAATTATCAGAAGAGATCTCTTGGATAAGTAGGGAAATTTCTACTTGTTTGGGACTTCTAGTCTTTTCCCACTTTTCTTATCCTACTGTACTCTCCATTTTTGCATAGTTTCTTACTTTCTTTTGCTTCCTCGGTAGACCTACTAGTATTTTGATCCAAAAATAATAATAATAAAAATTTCTATATGACATGAACCTATTAGGTACATTTAAAGTAATTAAAGTTAATTTTCTTAAATAAAATACTAAAAATTTGAGAACATTGAAGCAACATTTTCAATAATAATAAAAGAAAACAATGAGCACTTCTGTTGCTTGATCAGGCTTCTGGAAGTTAAACTGTAGCAATAAAATAAGTATGGGAAAGCAGAAGAAGGTTACACTGTAGAAGAACAGAGACATTCTAAGCATCTTGAAATGGGATAAAGATGCGCAATCATGAAGCGGTTATTTAATTCATCTTTTTTTAGTAAATTGAGGAAGTTTGAGTCTCAGCTGAGGCCACGACTGCACCCCCTTTTTTTACAAGAAAATACATAAAGCAAAACAAAGTGTTGAGAAAACGACCATACAGTTTTTTTTTTTAGATATAATTTTGCAGACACAGAACTAATCAACATGAAAACTAGATCAAGGTTCTTCCACAGGTCAAGGCTTTGATTTCAAGCTATTGCCTTGCTTCTTCTTCACCTCCTAAAAATCAAAACATAACTCAGCTCCAGGATACATTCCTGGGCATTTGAGAACAGCTCAGTCGACAAACGTTGCAGGAACAGAAACAAAAGCAAGAAACTCATAAGCCAATGGAAATCAAAGCAAGGAAAGACGAGAAAATGGCGCATACAAGCAAATAGAAACCTGGTTTCTGTTATCACTGCTGTGTAGAAAATTACTGGATAAAGACGACTCCCCTAGGACTCCTTGAGTTGCGCTTTCACTAGTAATGAGAAGCAGAGGATCCCGAAGATGGCTTATCGGAGATGCCGTCGTCGAGAACCTCGTCGCTGTGAATCTCCGCCGGAAAACGGAACCCGGAGAAGTTACGGCCGCCGGAGGAAAAACCAATGGAGGAAACTTCTGGAATGAGCGCCTGTTGCATTTGGTGATCAATGGGTTCCATCCATGGACGAAGCAAGGAAGTGGTACTGGACTGAAGGGGTCCCCTCTGTGTAGGAAGCTGGCCTTGGCCGAACAATACAGGCGGCATATTGAACGTATAAGCTCCGGCGCCACCTTCGCTGCCGCCGGCCACAGCGTTCCATGAAACCATTCTCGGGTTCTGGTCTGCGAAGCCCGCCGGAACAGTGTCGAATGAGAAATGATGGTGTGGAATTGGGTTCGGATGGTCAAAGGTCCGATCTTGAATGGACTGGAGGGAGAGACGGAGATCCTGGAAATGATGACTTTTGTTCGAGTCGTCGTGGACGGTGGCGGCGGAGGTTACCGGAAAAAATGACTTGATTGTGTCGGCAATGGTGTCGGAATCTAAGGAAGGAGGGAGGAAGCTGGAGCTGGCTATGTTGCTGAAACTGAAAGCAGAAGAAGCAGCGGGCTCGGGTTGTGGCATGGGCTTCTTGCTGGAGATTTCTTCGGCCGAGGAAGGGTGCCAGGCGGGGAGCTCTGCGAGTTCGTCAATGGCGGCTTTGGCGTTCTGGATGAGCCAATCGACAGCTTTGCTGGGGCGGTCGTAGCCGAGGCGGTCTTGGACATCGTAGAACTGAATGGCAGTGTGGGCGGAAAGACGAACTCGGCGATCTCTTGGGCCTTTGGCCGTGCAAACCTTGCTGTGGCGGTCTTTACGGCCAATGGAGCGGACAATGTGGCCGCCCTGTACCTCGACGATCTCTCCGGCGGAGCTCCTCATTCCGCTAAGCCTCGAATAACTATGCTTCCGCTGCGCCGGAGCCGGCGGGACATAGTCCGAAGAAGCCGTGGCTGCGGCCGACGGCGAGGAAGAAAAGAAAGGTTTTTTATGCTGGTGGATATGAAAACCGACGCCTTGTTCTGCTTGTTCTGTTTCTTCTTCTCCTCTTCGGTTAGGAATTGGGAGTCGGAAGTGGGGATCCAGCTTTAATTCAACAGGCTTTCTCGTTCTCAAAGAAACTTGCTTCAGGACTCTCCGATGAGCAGAGATTCTGCTCTGCCTGCTTCCTCTCCGAAAATATTTGGCCATCCAAGATCCAGAATTCCATTACTGTAAACATGTAGAGGGAGACCCACGAACAGTTGCTTAAAGGACATGGTTGTGAGAAAAAGGAGGCAGGAGCTACAGAAAAAGCAACACAACAGTGAGAAGCTAGTAAATTGATGCAGACATTGCTTACCCTCAGCTTCCACGCCTCTCAAATTGACGAAAGACCTAGAAAAAGGCCTCGCCTTGCTGGGAGGGGAAGACGAGTTCAACCAAGGAAGAAAAACGAAAGCTTTCGGCGGAGGAGACAAGCTTCAAAGACTCATAAAAGATCTTGGTGATCTCAGTGGGCCGCCCATCTCAAGGAATAATACCAAAACTCGATGGAGCGAGGGCTCTCTCAGCGCCTCCCTCCTCTTTTTCTCTCTTTCTTGGACAGTGATCCTTTCAGCTTTTGGTTTTTTCTCGCATCCTTTATTGCTTTGTGGAAAGAAGCACAGCCTTTCCCATCCCCGTCCTCTTCTATGCCAATTGGCATCGCGTTTCTCGGCCTGCTTGAGGATTTCACCGTGGCAAATCCGGTTAAACCGTCACCTCCTAGCTGCAGTTAAACTATCCAGTTAATTTGCCAATTTCCTCAATAAGGAAAATGATGCATCAAATGAAATGAGTAAAAAAATCTGAAGATTCAGCCCCATTCCAGATTTGAAAACTAAGGGCATCTCCAACTTTACACTTTAAAATACCTTAAAATTTCAAAATGATGTAATTCATCTTTTATCAAATTTCATTTCAGAGCACGTGCTTCCTGTGAGGGTAACCATCTCTCTCCTCTTTCACGCGCTTTTCTCCTCTTTCTTGCTCTTCTTCAGCAAATTCGCAAGCCGGATTTTTTGGTGTAGGTGAGCAGTCTGGTGATAATACTGGTGTCGCACTGTTCACCTACAAAATTTTGGCATGAGATTAGGAGTTCGAATGCAACGAATGACAGATGGCATATGGTGGTATGCAGTTTGGTTAGAAATGATCTAAGAGCTAATCCATCTTAATTTTATTAGAGATTTTTTTTTCATGCAAAAATTTAACCAATCTTATGAATTATTTAAATACGATATGATTCTTTTTCATACCCTTAGACTACTTAGGATCCCTCTTGTTCAAGTCCAGAAAAGGAAAATGATCCTTTGTTGAACTAAACAAGTAAAGTATGGAGTGATAGAAATGAGAAATAATTACGTGAGACTTCATTGGAGAAGGAAAATAGAGAAATAAAATTCTAGGGTTAGTAGGGTGAGGTTGAAAAAGGGTGATGTGATGATTTAGGGAGTGTGAGTAAATGAAGGGAGTATTAATCAAAATAAAAGATAACAAAATTTAATGTTTTCTAAAGAATTAAGGTTGATTGCAAGTATGATCTTTAGAGAAGAATGTAATCTTCTTCAATTCATTAAATTAAAAAAAAAAAGATCATTCAATATTATAATTTCACAATACAACAACAACAACATCATCATCTAGTGTTTCATCAACTACGTGGGGTCGGCTACATGAATCATTTTTCTCCATTGTGACTTGTTAAAAGCCAAATTCTAGTTTAAATCTAATAAAGAAATGTCATCTCTAATATGTTATAACAAAGTCTTTTTAGGTCTACGTCTACCTTTCTTAACATATGCTAAATCTAATATATTTACTTTCCTAACTGGGTCATTGAGAGGCTGTCATTTAAGACGACTCTTTCTAATTTTATCTTCCACTGGAGCTACTCCAACCTTTTCATGCATATGCTTATTTTGTATCCTGTCTCTAAGAGTAAAGCCACTCATCCACCTGAGCATCCTCGTTTATGCAACACTTAACTTAATATTATGCTTCTTTTTTAATGGCCAACATTTTGTACTATAAAGCTATTACAATTACAACATACATTAGTACTATGAAATTTTCAAGGGAAGAGGAAGGAGGATAATGACTCTCGAAGTGGTGGATGAAGGAGAGAAAATGATATTTTGTTTTTCATAGAATGTTGTGAACAACAGTTGGAGCCATACATAGAAATTGACTCCTTGTATGTGCCTTTGTGTAGGGAAATGAATTATGTGCATGCTCTTTCACACAGAACCATGTTTGTGTTAGGCTTGATCATGTGTTTGCCATCCACATCGGAAATTCCTTTCATGTGAATTCACCTTGCATGTCCCATGCGCACATATAATTCTTGACATTCTAATCAACTACTAATATATTAATGAAGTTCACATGTTGCAATAGCTAACCAATATCGACTCTCAAATTAATTACAATACTAATTCAATTTTACAATAATCATATGATTGAAGGGATCACATCATTTTTTTACTTGAACCACCCAATAAAATACATAATTGATTTTTTAGTTGTATTTGATAATTGGACACAATGATTAAAATCTAAGAGGCCAATATTTACCTAAAAGAGAAAATCATTCATTGCCAATCTTCCAATGTCCATTAGATAGCTAACATACCAAAATGATAAAGTACTTGATTGTTGGATAAATAAGGTGGGAATGGTAAATCTTATGAGTTATCATGTGAAGAGGTCATTTTAAGAGCATGGTTGTGGTTAGAGTTGTAAGATAAGGACTTATTTAAAGTGGACAAGAGGTATACTTTATGAAAAAATATGGGGGACCATTAATTGTTGAGAATATGTGCTTAAAGATTTGTGATTTGAGATGGGTTTGTGAGGTGGGGACATGTTTGAGAATTTTGGGCAGGTGGTATGTGGTGTTGAAGGTTTTAGATGTGATAGGCTAGATGTTTCCATATAAAGAGGAAATTAAGAGGTTTACCTTTTATAAAGGGCCCAATTGATTGGGGTAATGATTTTAAGGTTGAACAGTAAGATGTCATGAATTCTAGGGTATGAGGATGAAATTGGAATGTGGTGGTGAAGATGCAAACTAAGAGCTTAGAGGTTTGGGAGTTTGGTGGTGAAGTTCAATAATGACAATTCTTGGTTTGGAGGAAGAGGTTGAATATGGGTGATGTGTGATGGTATAGAGAGAGGCGAGAGACGAGTTTATCTCTCTTTCTCTCTTTCTCTCTCTCTCTCTCTCTCTCTCTCTCTCTCTCTCTCTCTCTCTCTCTCTTTCTCTAAAACTTTAATAAAAAAAATCTAAGCATGATTCCTGCAGAGCCATGCTCATCAAAGACGAAGGAAATCTAACTACCTCTAATATTAGATCATCTCATTACTGATTGAGTTTCTCCTAGGAAGTCCTATGGCTTCCAATCATTACATTTAGCCTTTTATTATTTATTATTAACCATATGACAAAAAAAAAATTCTAGCACTGACCAAGATAAGTACTAACCTTTTATCACTTCATTGACATCTTCTTCGATCTCTACCTATACATAATTGAATGACAGAGAAGAGAAAGTGATTCTCCTTCAATGTCATACAACTATCTTGTTTTAATGCTTAGAGATGATTTGAATGAATGATTAAATAGGACTATAGTTTTTAGTTCAATAACCATCAAATGTACATGTAAAAAATAGATTTAGTTTAAATCTTACCTAAGATTTTTGCAGATTTAAAATGAATTTGATAACAAACTTTTACGGAAAAAATATAGGAAAGTAAGCTCCATATGTCTCGATAATTTTTACTTGGAGATTGATTTTTTATAAACTATCTTGAAAGAGAGAATAAGTCATCTCTATGTGGCACCCCTTCTCAATTAAGCATGAGGGTTAAGTGAGGCTTTATAATGTGATAGTTTAGGAATATTAAATATATTAATCTTTATCATAAATCTGCTTTACTCTTAGAGGAGCTTTTTAATTAGATGCATTATTTATTTTTAACTCATTTGCCATTTTTCATGTCCCACTTAAAAAAACCTTTACCTCTTATTGCATCCTCAAAATCAAAATTAATATATTTTATAATTTATCTAGTTATTCTAACATTTGACCATATGTATAAGGTAGTATCATAGCTTTCATATGCTACTATCATAGCTATTTAATTTCTTTCTGAATTTAAATATAGAAGGTTGGGACATAACCTTCTTCACAAAAATTCCTAACAAAGATCAATTTCTTTTTCAAGCCACAAATATGAATTATATTATAAAACATTCACTTTGTACCATTAAATTTATTAATTTTCACATCACTAGCCCCTTTAATGTTCAAGAGTTCACCATAAAAAGGATAGAACTTCATGAAATCCCCAATAAAAAAATTAATTAAAAATTATATATATAAATAGTTGAATGAAAAGATGCGTATAAGTCCAAATTTTATATTCTATATTAATATTTATACTTAGAATCAATGCATCATAAATCTATTTTCTTACATAATTAATAAAATTCTCCATCAAAATTAAACTCTCCCCAACTTTCCCTTGTAGACAATCCTTTTTTAAAAGTATTGCCACATTTACATATAGGTTATTGTGAACTTTAAATTGACCCCTTTATTGCACTTCATCCTTTGATCTCATGATTTAAGACAGTAGAAGGAGAATGTCAATCTAATTTTCATATCATAATATCATTACTTATGATCATGTTATAGATATTGTTAGGATTCAACTTTTTGAAGTAATGACAACTATAAAAATCTTAACTAGCTTTTTGGTAATGATGATAACAAGAATAATGTATGAACTTCATCATGAAAGTTGAAATCAATCAAGCTAAAGAAACTTATAATCTTATTAAACTCAGTAATATAAAGTACTATGAAAGCTCTTTTAATATTTTTGAGCTTAAAATTTTTTCTCATTAGGTATAACTTGTTTAAAAGGCTTCTTGTGTATGTTTGACATATATTTCATTAAGCCAATTATCATCCTTTTTAATAATATACACAATCAACATTCTTTGCCATTGATAAACATACAATTTTAAATTCTTAACTTTCTAGAAGATCCCAACCTTGTTGATATGTAATTAGTTAGTTCAAGTTAAAGGAAGATAGATATAACTTTCTCTAGTATATGTAATATTTGATCTATACATCATCTGAGCTTGAATTCCTTATTATTGAACTGATTAATCCGCACCCTCTCAACCTTATATGTTATTCCTCCTATGTCCCCCATATAACTCAAAAACACCTGTCTCGAGTACCAATTATTAGGGTAAAATGCATGCTGTATAGTAAATATGATTACAATTATGGAAAAGTAATATGTAAGGACAACACTATGAGAAATATAAGAAAATTTATAAGTTTTTATGAAATTCACTTGCATCTATATTTGCATGTAAAGATAAATGTCTATTAGTTTAGAGATAAAAATATGATAGAAATATTTACCCGCATATATTTTATTCATAATTATAATATTAGTATTCTTACCTTTATCCTTTTCTTATTCCCTCCTCAAACCTACGCATGACTCTTCTCTTAGTTATCTTCATCAAAGATATAAAAAAGCTTATCACACTTGTATAAGACCATAACTTATTGGTCACCAATTCCTTTGATTGTATTAATTTTCAAGTAAGGAACCTTTCACCTTTATCACTTCAATAATTATTTTTGTACCAACAAATAAAAAAATGCCTTTCCATAATTTTAAATATGATAACTATTATAACATGTTGAATTTGTGTTCAGTTGCACCTATTTTGATCTGATCTCAAAATTGTAATTCAGTAAATCTTTGTGATTGAACCTCGTTGGTATCAGATTCCCACACTTTTTTTGGTAATTTATCGAATAAATATAGTTCCAAAAAAATATAACTATACAATTAAAGCTTAAAGCTATATTTTGAATAATTCATGGTAATATGATAATATTATAAAACTACGTAAATTTCTACTCAGTAGATAGTTCTTTTGCTTGGAGTGCCATGGCACTAAGTTTAAGAGCACATCAATGCCAAAAATTATTGATGTGGCAATTGAGTCTTTTTTCTACAGCATTTTTTAATTCTATTTGTGTCATTAAGCCACTAAAAATGTAAATATATATATATATATATATATATCCTGAGCATTAAAGCTCCAACACCACTACATCTTTCCCATTCGTGTGGCTAGTCATGGAAGAAGGGAGGTAGAGGAGACAGAAAGCCAATTTTTTGTCATTTTTATCTATTGCTTTAGTTATAAAACGTATTATGATTATTATAGGTAAACCAAACCTCACTCTAGTTTTCAATGATTTTGAATTTGACAACATTAATCTCACATAAATCAATAAAAAATATATTTTCTCCTCATTTAATGTTCTTTTAATATGTAGCTTTTTGTATGATTGATATAAACTTAATGGATATTTTTACTGTAATATTATTAAATTTTACCGATTAAAATTAAAGTTGTGATTTTATAAAGTTATCAATTACTATCTAGATTTTCCTGGATTTTTAAATTTCATCTTTATATATTGCATTCCATGCATTAAAAAGAGATTAACACAGTTGGTATGACATAAATATTGTACAAGCATATAAATAAGGCTGGTTGTCTTTTAACACTATAATTAATTTGGGTCACCCATTAAAATATAATAACCTATGTTGGAGGGTGGATGGATGAGCTTTCCTTCAATGTTAATTTATGGTATTATCCTGGTGGTCTCCTGTAATTTATGATTGATTACACCTATGGGCAGAGGGTGACTAGTCTTAATGAATATTGAAAGTCTCATGTAATGATAATGATAAAGAAAATAACAATAAAGATGATGCAATAAATAAAGATGAAATAATGAAAATACAATATTAAAGTTGGATGTTCTGTCTTGCTGAACTCTATACTTAATCATATATTGTTGTAATTTATATATTGCTTTCATTTCTAGCATTGATAACACTAATAGATAGATAGAGAAATATGTGTGCATTACATATACTAATTTTATAAGAATAAATAATTAATAAGATATATAAGACTGTTGACATTGTTGGTATTGACATACACATGTTTGTGCTACATAATTAATTTATATATTTTTGATGTATTTATGTTCTTGCGCTTTTCATTGATTTATGGATTTTAGTATGATTTTTCACACTTTTTGTTATTGATCATATTGAATCATATAAGTAATGATTGAGTCCTAATGATATTGAATATTATTGATTCTATTAATTGAGATAAGCATGCATATTGAATTCTTAGATCTTTTATTGAAAGCTTTAGCAAGTTTGGGTTTCTGCTAGATTTTGTAAGCTCATTATGTGGATTTATTGATTTCATATTAGGGAAGGGGTCAGAACCATATAGCGTGAGTCTAATTGAGATCATCATGTTCTATTCTTTATTTGTTTTATATTTTCTTTGTTCTTTTGTAGTTAGAAGCTATTGATACATTAGTGATTGTTAGTGATCCCGTGGCTATTATGAATATAATGAAATATTTCAATGTGTATGATATTTAATTGCTTTAATTTGATGTTGAATTATATGGATGATTTATATAAGCTTAGGTAGATGATTAAAAAGATAAAATAAATAATAAAGCATAATAATTTGGTATCAAAGTAGTTATTATAGGAATTAAATTATATTAGATATATAGGAATTGATTAAAAGTAGGGTAGAATTTTGGTAGTATAGGTTTTTCATCTTTTCATTTGATTGATTAATCTATATGATGTACGTTGTGTTTGAGTGTTAATTGATTAATAAAGAGAATTATTAATGGATATATGGACCATACTAATCAAGATACATAGAATGGACAAAGTGCAACAACGGTTCCAGCCAGTTTTGATAGTTTGATACAGCTTGCCAGTATGCTTGCACATGTAATAAGTGATGGTCAAAGTAAACATATTGGATTTAAGGAGTCTGAAGAGGATTTACCACTACAAATATTTTATAAATTGAAACCACTTTTATTTAAATGAGTTGTATAAACCCAAGTAAATGAAGATTGGGTGATGTGGATAGAGAAAATATTTGATAACATGCAGTGTTCAGAGCAAAGGAAAGTGCTACTATTAGTATTTCTATTGAAAAGAGAGACTAAGAGATGGTGGATTGGACAACAAAGAGAGAAATTCCAATAAAAATGAATGTGGAGATTAGTTATATAGAGCTAATTACTATTTTTTGAGATTAGATTATACCACTCTCAGTTATACATCAATGAAAAAAAGCTTTTCCAAGATTGGAGCAGGGACAAAATATAGTGATGTAGTATGAAGCCAAATGTACTATATTGGTAAGGTACACAACATAGTTGATCAATATGATAGAAGAAAATTGCTATTGATTTTTTGAGGGGATTACAAGATGAATTGAACATCCATTAGTGCTTCTGAGCATTCAAGAATATTTAAAGTTAGTGAAGAGAGTGAGATTGAGACATCTAAACATTACCGTTGCCATGTCCCAAGTCCTGGATGAGAAAAGTGGAGGGTTGCGTTAGGTAGTCGACAGCCAGTGTAAAACTTATCGAATAATAATGACATGAATCCTTTCAAAAATTTATTAATGCAAGGGCATCCCCTGGAAGCGAAGCGCTTTATGGCCTAAATACAGTGACAAGTGTGCAAGGGCCGCTGCACCGGTGCCCGGGTGCAGTGTTAAATAGGCAAGGGTTCCCACATCAAGGATGGATGTGGGCAAAGAAGCTAGTTCATGAAACTAAAATTAGGATAGGAACTTGGAATATAGGTTCCCTTGCAAGAAATTTAATGGAATTAATAGATTATATGATTCATAGGAAGATAAATATTTTGTCCATTCAAGAAACTAAATGGGTTGGAGAGAAGGCTAAGAAAATTGATATTTTAAAATTTAAACTTTGGTATTCGGGTAGTAGTCCTACTAGAAATGGTGTAGGTGTTATTATAGATAATAGTTAGAAGGATACAACAACAACATCAAGCCTTTATCCCACTACGTGGGGTCGGCTACATGAATCCTTTTTCTCCATTGTGTCCTATTAAAAGTCAAATTCTCGTTTAAAGATTATTGTTGATGATAAGATTATTAATATTATAAGTGCTTATGCTCCTCAAGTAGGTTTGGATATGAGTTCTAAATTAAATTTTTGGAATGACTTAGAATAATTATTACAAAAATTATCTCTAGAAGAAAGAGTTTTTATTGGAGGAGATTTAAATGGACATATTGGTAGAGAGGTAGATGATTTTAAAAGCATTCATGGTGGCTATGATTTTGGAACAACAAATGAAGGTAACAAGACCATATTATATTATTGTTTAGCTTATGATTTTTCAATTGCTAATACCTTATTTAAAAAAAGGAATGAGCATCTCATCACTTATAAAAATGGTTATACTACAACCCAGATTGACTATTTTCTTATAAGAAAATTAGATCATTTAGATTACAAAGATTGTAAAGTAATTCTGAGTGAAAATTTATGTACCTAACATCGATCATTAGTTTTGGACTTCAAAATAATGGGGTAGATAATAAAAAAATAAAGTAAAATGATATTCTAAGATTAGATGGGGGCATTTAAAGTATATTAATAAAAATATTTTTGAAAGTAAGATTTTAGATCTTAAGATTTTATCTGTGCATGAGGATGCTAATGTTATGTGGGAAAAAGTGGCTAGTGATATTAAGAATATTACAAAAGATGTGCTTGGAGTATCAGATGAAAAATCTCCTAATAGTAAAAATAATTAGTGGTGGAATCCAAACGTGCAAGAAAAGATTAAGAATAAGAAGATTTGTTATAAAATTTGATTTAATTTTAAAAATACGGACAATTGGGAAAGATATAAAGAGGCTCGTAAGGAATATAAGAAAGCAATATGCAATGCAAAGACCTTAGCTTTAGTGATTTATATAATAGATTAGATAATAAGGAGGGAGAAAGATATATGTATAAGTTAGCCAAACAAAGAGATAGGAGTAGACAGGATTTAGTTCAAGTGAAGTGTATTAAGGATGAAGATCAAAAAATACTTTTCTTAGAAGATGATATTCAACAAAGGTGGATTAGATATTTTGCTAAACTTTTTAATGAAAATTGTGAAAATAAGATTGACTATAGTGACCTTAGCACCCTAAATGAAAATAATGATTTCAACTTTTATCAGCGTATTAGTAAAACCGAAGTTAACAAAGATTTAAAGAAAATGAAGGGTGGAAAAGCTGTTGGACCTGATGATATTCCAATAGAGGTGTGGAAATGCTTAGAAGATGAAGGAATTTCTTGGCTTACTAAAATTTTTAATACTATTTTGAAGACTAAAAAGATGTCAGATGAAATGAGTGTGTTAATTCCTATTTTTAAGAATAAAAGCGATGCATAAGATTGTGCGAATTATAGAGGAATTAAGTTAATATGTCATACTTTAAAACTATGGGAGCGAGTTATGGAGCATAGGTTGCGGTGTGATACTAATGTTTCTCAAAATCAATTTAAATTCATGCCGAGTAGGTCGACTATGGAAGCCATACATTTATTAAGAGGTTTGATGGAAAAATATAGAGAAAAATAAGGAGGATCTACATATGAGATTTATTGATTTAGAAAAAGCATATGATAAAGTTCCAAGAGAAGTACTATGGAGAGTTCTTGAAAAGAAAGGAGTTAATAATGCTTATATTCAAATCATTAAAGATATGTATGCAGGACCTATTACTTGTGTTCAAACACAAGGTGGTTTGACCAAGTATTTCCCTATTTCAGTTGGGTTACATCAAGGATCAGCCTTAAGCCCATATCTTTTTGCGTTAGTCATGGATGTTCTCACTAGACATTTGCAATAGAAGTTGTACCTTGGTGTATGCTTTTTGCTGATGATATTCTTGTTGTTGATAAGACTAGAGAGGGAGTTGAAAGTAAACTTAAATTATGGAGGTCAACATTAGAGACTAAAGGTTTTCATCAAGTAGATCTAAAATGGAAAATATTGAGTGTAATTTTAGTAGTAATAGACCTAGTGAGGGGATTGTGACTTTGGGCGATCAAGTCATTAATAAAAGTACACGTTTTAGATATCATGGATCTATTGTTCAGAGTGATGGTGAAAAATATGGGATATTATCAGCATAATTCAAGTTGGATGGTTGAAGTGGAGGAATGCATCAGGCTTGTTGTGTGATAGAAAAGTACCCCTCAAAATTAAGGAAAAATTTTATAAGATGGTAGTGAGGCCTGCAATGCTTTATGGTGCTGAATGTTGGCCATTAAAAGAGAAAGCATAATACTAAGTTAAGTGTGGCAGAGATGAGGATGCTCAGGTGGATGAGTGGCTTAACCCTTAGAGATAGGATACAAAATGAGCATATAGGTGAAAAGGTTGCAGTAGCTCCAGTAGAAGACAAGATTAGAGAGACTCGCCTTAGATGGTTTGGTCACATAAAATGGCGGCCTTCCACTGACCCGGTTAGGAGAGTAGAGGTATTAGATTTGAATTATGTTAAGAAAGGTAGAGGCAGACCTAAAGAATACTTGGTTAGAAAATATTAGGAATGACCTTTCTTTATTAGATTTAAAAAAAATTTGGCATTTAATAGGACATAATGGAGAAAAAGGATTCATGTAGCCTGACCCCACGTAGTGGGATAAAGGCTTGATGTTGTAGTGAAGAGAGTGAGATTGGTGGAAAATAATTTTGTTATTTCACAATTTAGACATGATAGGTGATGGAAGAGATTAAGCGATAATATGACCCAGAGAGATAGCATTGAAATGAGGAGAAACAAGAAAGGATCCAAATCAAGTGTGAGTAGTGTACCAGAGTGTGCTCAATGTGGAAAAAGACATACCGAAAATTATTTCTGATGTTTGGATAGTATTTCAGATATGAATAGTGAGGACACCAGATGCTTGATTGTCCATGATAATGACATGGAACATGACTTGGATTTTGAGGAGAGCAAGCTGAGTAAGGCTATTAATAAATTATTATGAGATATATAGAATACAATCAAGGATCTGCAAGTAGGACAAGTGGATAAGGAGTTATTAATGATTAAAGGGAACCAACATAGTATATCATACCAGAGCTGGCACAAGTACAATATCCTAGAGTTTATAGTTTACTCCAACAGAATAATAGGGATGCTCCTGGATCTTCCACTAATAGAATTTTTAATACTATGCATTCAATTTTAATTGATTAGTCTTTTACTTCATGTTGAATGATTCACATGTATAAGTGTGCGATTAAACATATGATTGTTTTAATGAACGATAAGTCAATGATCACTACTATTTTGGATATCTTTAAATGGATTTAAGTTATTTTATTAATTGTGAATCATATTGATTTATTTTAGCTAATTTTTGAAATTAAATTTAGTTTTAATCAAATGAAAATTATTTTTATTGATTTGTTTTATCTATTTTGTTCATGTAAATATCGAGGGTGATATTTTTCCAAGGTGGGTAGATTTTAATAATCTAAGATATAAAAAGTATTTTAAATGAAAATTTTAAATTTTTATTTAAACTAGAGAACTTCAACACAATGCTTTGGAGTGTTGCATGCTAAGCTTAAGTGCACAATGATACCATAAATCACAGCTACGATTTTTGAGACTTTATTCTATAGTAATTCTAAATTACACATGTGACTCTAATGTTGGGTTCTGAGGCTACAGTGTTAGGACACTTATATTTTTTATTTATGTTTTATCATAAGTCTTAAGCATTAATTCTCCAACACTGCCGCCTCTTCCCCATTCATGTTGGCTTGCCATGAAAGAAGGGGGAGGAAGAGGAGAGAGAAAGAATGTTTTTAGTCATTTTTATTAGTCGCTTCTTTTGTAAAAGTATTATGATTATATTAAGTAACTTCGAACCTCACTCTGGTTTTCAAATATTTTGAGTTTGATGAATTTAATCTCTTGTAAAATGATAAAATGTTTTTTCTCTTAATTTATGACACTTTTATCATGCATCTTTTTGCATATGAAAGATATGTAGTTTATGGAAAGTTTAATTATAGTATTATTGAATTTCACTGGTTAAAATAAAATTTGTGATTTTTTTAGCCTATCAGTTATTATAATTTTTTTTAGTAATTATAGATTTTAACATTTTATATTACATTTCATGCATGAAAGAGAGATTGATACAATTGATATAAAATAAATGTAATACATGCATAAAAGCAATGAAGGTTGGTTATTAACACTATAATTAATTCAAGTTTGTTGTTAAAATATAATACCATATGTAGGAAGGTTGACCAACATGCTCTCATTTAAAGATGATTTATGGTGTTATCTCAGTGGTAGCTTGTAGCTGATGACCAATTATACTGATGGGCATAGAATGATGACTCTTAATGATTATTGAATGCCATCTACAATAATAATGATTACGATAATGATAATAAAGATGCTACAAAGATTCAATGAGTACATTTGAAGAATGAAAACACCACATTAAAGCTTGAATTTTGCCTTAATAAGAATTATATACTCATGCAATTCATTCATTGATAGCATTTCTAACATTAATATCGTTGGTGTCATTAATAATACTAATGGCACTAATAGTCATAAAGAGAAATGTATGTGCATTCATAAGAATAAATAATCGATAAGATAGATAAGAATGGTGACATTATTAATATCTACACTTACATATTTCCACTATAGTACTGATATATTGATTATTGATTTATTGATTTATGATAGATTTATATTTTACCCTATAATTAATTTATGGATTTTAGCATGATATTTCTCACTTTTGTTATTGATTATATTGAATATCTCAAGTAATGATTAAGCATTAATGATATTGAATACTATTGATTCTACTAATTGAGATTTAATTTCTTAGATATTGTATTGAAACTTTAGTGACTTTGGGTTTCTACTATGCTTTATGAGCTCATTATATGATTTTATTAATTTCAAGTAAAGGAAGGGGTCAGGACTATGTAGAGTGAGACTTGTTAAGATCTCGAGTTCTTTTTTGAATTTTGTTCTATATTCCCTTTTATTCTTTTATGGTCATGAGCTATTGATAGATTCATAATTATTAGTGATCTTTTAGCTATTATAAATATGATTTTGGTGAATAAATATAATTAAATATTTCAAAGTGTATGATGTTTAGTTGATTTCATTGTATATTGAATTATATGGATGATTTATAAAAGCTCTAGTAGATGATTAAAAGGATAAAATAGAGAATTCTTTCAATTTAGGTCTCAAGGCGTGACATTATTTGTATGTTTATTCAGTTGTGTTCCCTATCTTATTTTCTAATGGATCTGATAGACCTAGAAATGAATGATAGACATAGTGCCACTTAGGGAGCACCAATATAAAGTACCACTCTTGTTGTCAGTTCTGATCCATTTCAAAGTTTGTCATTCTGGTAGCCCAACTGATGAGTGAGGCTCAAAGTAAGATTTCTTTAGTTAGAAAATATGATGTTAACAGGAATTTAAAGATGTTCTTAAGTTTGAATCCTCTAAGGTTTGAAAGCATATTGAGCCCTAAGTAGTAGAGTATTGGTTGATGAGGTTGGATAAGGCCTTTGATGGGATGTTGTGTCCTCATAAGAGGAAGGTAACATCAGCTATTTTTTTATTAGATGGTGAGGTATAGCGCTGGTAGTTTGGCTAGCAGAAGGAGAGGTTTAAGGGAAGGCTTAACTCTCTAATCATTTGGGATGAGTTTATTGATATTTATTGGGCATGGTTTGTACCTTTATTTGTATGAAAATAGATGCATGAGGATTTTCTAAGGCTTGTTCAGGGGAGTAAAATAATCATGAAGTATTAGATAGAGTTTACTGCTCTCACCAGGTATGCCCCGCCATTAATTAGCTCTTATGAGGAGAAGTACTATAGATATTTGAGAGGGCTCTGTGATAGCCCAAGGCAACTATTAGTTTTGTTCCTTATTACTATTTTTTTGAGTTGGTTTAGAGAGCATGTCTATTTGAGAATGGTGTGATGGAAACTTAGTAGTGATAAGCTACTAGAAAGAAGAGGCTTATTGGCGAGGCTTTTACTAGTAGCCTATTTTTAGGGAAGAGGAGCATGTTTGAACCTACATATTCCTGAAGAGGCGGTCAATTTATACTAGTTCCTAGTGGTAGTCATAAGGTTTGTTTTTATGGTTTTATTAGTAAGGATCCTATGTAATGGAGTTATGGTAGGAGACATTTTGATTGGTTCTATAAGATAACTGGATGAAGCTTTTGATGTGGTTAGATTGGACACAAGGTAATTGAGTGCCCACTGGTGATACCAGATAGACATTTTGAGCCTTGATATAACAGCTTTTTTAAGACCAATAAGAAGATTAAGGATATTTTTTACTCATGTATTTGTTGAAGGATCATCTAGCTAGAGTATTGATTTTTGTTTTATGTGAGGTTCTATAGTAGGGACACTATATGAGAGAGACTAGAGAAAGCCTAGTAGTTATATTGCACCAACTACAATTAAGGAACATGTATATAGTTTGACTCAACGTGCGGCTAGAGATGCTCTAGGTGTCGTACTTGCACAACCTATATTTTTATTATTCTTAGTCTTTTTTTATTTAATTTTAGAGCCAATCACTCATTTATTTCGAAGAGACATTTTAAATTATTATGTGCCATATGTGTTACTTCCTTTTTCTTTGATTGTTACTTACTAACTAAGGATTGTATAGTTATCAGTAGAATTTTTTTTGTGATATTGAGATATCAGGTTGGAGATTTAGTTTGATTTTAATACCTATCTCTAAATTTGACATCATTCTGGGTATGTATGGACTAGTTGAGTTGATATGAGGCTCAGATTGCTTATTTAAAAGGAGGGTTACTTTTTTTTCTAGATAACAAGAGTTATTTATTCGAGAGAATTAGAGGAATTATCTCATGTCTGATATCTATAATTCAAGTGGACAAGTTATGGAAGAAGGGTTATAATGTATTTCTAGCATCTATTTGGGATAGGAGTGTAGACTCTAGATCTTCATCTGATGTCCGATAGTGCAAGAATGTTTTATGTCTTCCCTTCGAAGTTACAAAGTTTATCACCTGATAGAGAGATTGAATTTTTTATTAATGTATTTTTAGGTATTGCTCCAATATCCAAGGCTCCATATAGGATGACACCTAACGAGTTTCAGAAGTTAAGGGCATAACTTTAGGAACTAGTTAACAAAGATTTTTTTTCCATATTAGTGTTTCTCTATGAGGAGCACCTATTATATTTGTGAAGAAGAAGGATGATATGGGGCGCTTGTGTATCAATTATAGAGAGATTAATAAGGTAACAATTAAAAACAAATATCTTATTCCTAAGATTGATGATATGTTTGATCAACTAGTAGGAACTTTTATGTTTTGTAATATTTATCTGAGATATGGGTATTATTAGATGAAGGTTAGAGAGGCAGATGTGATGAAGACATGCATTTTTTGCTCGATATGGGTATTACGAATTCTTAGTTGTGCCTTTTAAGGTGACTAATACACCTGTAATTTTCATGGATCTTATGAGAATGGTATTCAGCGAGTATCTATTTTAGTTTATTATGATCTTTATAGATGATATTTTGATTAACTTAGCTTCTAAGGGCAAAGAATATTCCAATTTTTGGGCATGTGGGGAGTAGTGCAAGTATCTTTATAAATCTTCAAAAAATTTAGCTATTGCTAATTGGCAAAGATCCAGTACTATATATAAGGTACACAATTTATTAGGTATGTCCAATTTTTACTAAAAGGATTTTCTTAAATTTTTATGCCTCTGATGAGGCTAGATAAGAAGTTAGTAGTTTTTATCTAGACGTTGCATTATGAGCAGGGTTTTTAGAGATTGAAGTATGTTTGATATCTACTCGGGTTTTGACTATTCCATTGGGTATAGAGGGATTTCACGTGTTTAATGCTGCTTCAATGAAATGATTGGGGTGTTCTAATATAGAACAAAAAGATTATAGCGTGTGCTTCTAGCCACTTGAAGCCACATGAGAGGAACTATCTAACAAATGATTTGAAATTTACTGTTGTGGTGTTTGTTTTGAATATTTGGAGGTACTATTTGTAAAGAGTCAGGTGTGAGATTTCATCGGTCATTAAAGCCTGAAGTATATCTTCACTCAAAAAGATATGAATCCAAGACAAAGGAGATGTCTTAAGTTAATTAAAGCTTTAGAACTGAGTATTCAGTATTAGCCAAGTAAGGCAAATATCATAGCAGATGATTTAAGTATAAAATCTTCTCAAATATCAAGTATTTTGTATACTTTTGAAGAGAATCTGCTTTAGGATATAGAAAGAATATAATTATAGGTGATTACTACTATTGATTAGGATTCTATATTTCTAGCTCAAATTATTTTCAATCATCTTTATATGAAAAGATTCAAGAAGCTTAGAATTCAGATATAGAACATACAAAATTGATTGATCAAATAAAGTTTGATAAAAAAATATGAACTATAATTATTTGATTTTGGAGTTATATTTTATAAGAATAGGCCATGGGTTCCTAGTGTTGAAGATCTTAGATGAGAGATTCTACATGAAGTGAACTATTCATGATATATTGTTTATCCAGGGAGTAGAAAAATGTACAATAATTTAAAAGGTAAATTCTTATGGCCTAAATTAAATAAGAATGTAGTATATTTTATTTCAGAATGCGAGGCTTCAATTTGTGAAATTAGAGCATCAATGACTAGGAAGTTTTCTACAACTAATTACTAATTTAAAATGGAAGTAGGAAAAAGTTATAATTGATTTTGCTATGAGATCTCCCAGATTAAGATATGGACATAATGCTATCAAGGTTGCTGTAGACTGTCTAATGAAGTCTGCACATTTCATCCTATTTCGACAGTTTGATTAAGTTAATAGTTTTGCATAGGTTATGCGAGATATTATATTACTATATGGGATACTAAAAGTTATAATATATGATAAAGATGATAGGTTTACCTCCAAGGTATAGAGAGGCATTCAACAAGGTCTAGACACAAAATTCCATTTAAGTATAGCCTTTTATCCATTGACTAATGGAAATTTGAAAGGACTATTCAGGTGTTAGAAGACCTTCTGAGTTTAAGTGTAGGTGACTTTAGCAGTAGATGGGAAAATTAGATATTATTGATCAAATTTTCTTATAATAATAGTTTTTTCCCATATATAAATATGGATTCATATAAAGTCCTGCTTAAAAGGAAGTGGAGAACCAGATGTAGGAAAGAGGAATCTAATTGGGCCAACATTGGTTTATAATGCTTCAAAATAGATTCATTTGATCAGGGATATATTAAAAGATGTGCAAGATAAACATAAAAGGTATTATGTTGCTAAGCACTAAGCCATAGAATTTTAAGTTGGTGATATCATATATGTGAAGTTTAGACCAATAAAATTCATCGATAAATTTGTAATATAAGGAAAGCTGAATCCAAGGTATATGGGAACATTTAAAATAATTGAAGGAATTTAAAAATTAGTTTACTTGTTATAGTTTCTAGAGCACATGTCTGATATTCACAATGTATTTCATGTGGGGGTGTCAATATATAACTTGAACTAAAACTTGACTCAGACTCCACCCAAAAATATATTGGTTTAGGCTAACCCATTTTGTAAATAGGTTAGGTTCGAGTTTAATTTTTTTGACCCTTTTTTAATTCCAAGTAGGGTCAACCTATAATTGACTTGGAAGTGACAAGGGTCTCCCCTCACCCGAAATGATCCCCCCACCATTATATTCACACCACTCCTATGCTCGAGCACCTACTAGCATTAGTGCCTGCTCCTGTGCTAGCAGCAACACATGCGGCCACTCCCACCCTCAAGCCCATGAATTCTCCTGTACCCACTCCTGTACTCTCTCCAATGGTCGTGCCTATGATAGTCCGTATGCACTCAAAACCTCATATGACAACCAGCTCTACGTGCTCTCTCCCTCACCTGTAGGCTCGCTCACTGGCCCTACTATCTGCCCCTTCAATGGCATGCACTTGTTTGTTGCACCTGCTTGTGCCTGGAAGCCTTGTGGATTTGTGGGTTAGGTTGGGTCCATCTTTGGATTTCTGACCATTTTTCAAATCAAGTTGGGTTTCAGTTGGGTCAATTGAAGGACAGTCAATTTTGCGTTGGACCTGATCCTGACATGAAAACCCATTTTGACATTCCTATTTCTATGTGTGATCTTTAAGGAAATGGTTATAGATAAAATATTTTTAAATATTTAAGCATTCTTTTGCAAATTTTCACCAGGTAAATTAGAAAATGTTGGGTTTTTGCGAAATTAGAGAATAATTTTAAATTCCAAAAAAATAGTGTAGTAGTATAATTAAAGTTTAAAACTATATAATGAACATTTCTTTGTAATCTGGTAATATTTAAAAATATTGTAAATTTTACTCAATAGATAATTTTGTTGTTATTTAACTAGCTCTTTCCCTTTCTAAGACCCTTAAACAAAATATAGATAAAATTTGAGCCAACACAACTCAGCAGGCCATGCTTAGCAATCTAAAATTGTAAATTGTGTTATTTTAAACCATTTAGATAAACTTTAAAATAGTTCATAATATTAAATATTTTGACAGAATAGTGCTTGTAGTTTTCAGAAATATAAATACTAATAAAATAAAATAAATAAATAAATAAATACTTCATATATTATAGTAGAAAATAACAGATTTCTTTGAGGCCCTTATACCTCCCATCAGAACAAAATTTAGAAAAAATTTTCCCTTATGACTCTCATATTGGAATATCAGAAATAGACCATTTTTATTCTAAATGCATAGCACTAGAACATTATTATTAAAAAAAAGTTCAAATAACACCATAACAGATCTTCATATGCTTTTTCACCATGGCAGAACATCCCCTGCACACACCATATTTGCTCAGAATCACACATTTCAAGCTTTAATCATACTAAAATAGAATTTTTTGGGGCCACAGTTGTTTTCCTTAATATTATAATGGTGCATTTTTAAAACCCCTCGTGTAATATTTCAAGAAAAATATCTAAATATCCAAAATCAACATCTCTATAACATACAAAAGTTGCATGATGAATGTTTTGTATATATCAATTTATCACCATTTTTTACTTATAAAACTATAAATTTAATAAAAAAATTTCAATTTTTTTTTTGAAAACTGAGATAGATAAAATAAAACCCACCTGAAACAAAAACAACTTTCAAAATAGGGTCGCCAGATAAAAATAAACCAAAGTCTCCCATCACTCTAGGATTTCTTCTCACTCTCTCTAACTGGCTACATTGATAGAAAAAAAAATATTGAATATTTAAACAATATATATTTAATATAAAATATTTTATTAAGTGCCACGGCACCCATTCAAGTGCACCATAGTGCTAGCCCTAGTGCCTCAACAGAATTTATTAGCTAAAAGGAAAAGAGTTCAACACCATAGTGTAGCCTACCCTAGCACCATGGTGCCCCAACAAAAAAAAAATAGATTTTCAAAATAAGAAAACAAATCTTCTGGGACCCGAATCAAAATACATACAAACTTTCACATGCAAACAAAACATTCCTAGACAAATATAAAAGGATTTGAATGAAAAAACATAGTGGATTACCTTGAATATGATTAAGTCAAAATAGGTGGAATGTTGCACGAATTTGTAGGTATTACAACTCTCCCCTCCTTGGAAAAATGGCATCCTCGATATTTCATAACTCAGATCAATGAAATAGATCAAGATATAACTATCTTATCTAAGATTATTTCTCCTAAGTAGCTTTTCTTTATTATGCTCTTCCATTAAACCTCAACCATTGGAATATGTTTATTTCTTAACATTTTAATATCATATAAAAAAAATCCTTTTTTATTCTTCTTTGTAACTCAAATTTAGACATATCTCAACATCATTTGCATATATTCAATTTTTAGAATCAGATACCCATTTTAATTGAAGTAATACATAAAATAAATTATGAAAATAGAACATATGATCTGGAAATTATAATATGTAATAAAATCTTTCATATCTTTTAGTTACCTCAATTGTTCCAATGTATCATAGACTAAACTTTCCTTCTCTACCAAACTTGCTGATACCATTCATTGGTTTGATGTTTACATATACAAAGTCTCCCATCTGAAAATCTACTAACTATAGGAAAGTAAACTTTTTCGGAGGACAATTTAGCCGCAAAATAGGCAAAATTCATTATTAAATATGCTTTGAGGTGGATTTGTTGCCTAATATATTTGGACACTAACAGAAAATTCAAAAATGAATTTGTGTAGAACACAATCAATCAAAAATATTTTGCAATGGATATGCGATAGTTTTATGATGAATTTAAACTCAAAAAAATGACGTGTTTGTTATTGTTATCCGTCACAATTTTTACCATTATCTCTAGAAAATTTATAGTGGGAATGTGGGCATTATTTGGAGAGGCATTTTGATGGCCACTAGGTTTGTGGTGGAAATATCTGCCATAATTTTACATTGAATTTATGTTATAAGTCTCATTATAAATCCAATATAAAATTATGGTGTATATTTTAACTACAAATCCTATGAAATATGTTGTATCATTATTTGCAGCAAAAATTTCACCATAAATTCACTAGAAACATGTTGGAAAACAAAAAAAAAATAGCATTTTATATCAATTATGCAACCTTAAATAAATTACAATCCAATCAATTTTAAATTAATAGTTAAATATGTTAATATTTTTAGTAAACACTACTACAATAAACATAGTTCTTGTACAATAGAAAATATTAAATATATAAAGAGATAAGGTAATTTTAGTAGTATTTATATCCTCACTCTCCTGCTCAATCGATGAAGGTGCATATATATTTCCACTAATATGCTCTTTCAATCTTTGAAGCTCATCTAGTATCTACATGTGCATGTCCACTTATGTTTTTTAGATATACTCTAGCTCTACCGTCAAGCCACTTGTCGGCTATACAAATTCTCTTGGTTGTTCATAGAGTAACTGGAGGCGCAAGTGGACTATCCATCATATGTGTAGGCCTGTGAGCCTAATCATAAACTCTTCCCATCTATATTCTTCCTATTGCCTGTGGCCAAGTGCGATAGTTAGAAATATTTATGAAACATCATATGATCCTTACCTAATCAGCTACAGCCTGGATCTCTCGAAGCCATGTTTACTCATTCTATAAAACATAACACAAGATTAAGCATCATATAATCATCACTTATAATATTTATCTAAGTATTATAACTTTGCATACTTATATAGTCCCTCCTCTCTTGCTCGTTCATCCAGCTGGTCCTCCTAGTGCTTGTGTTTGTGACTATGCAACTCATAGTGGGCTCTCTACCTAGCATCTTCTTCTATAATATACCTAGATTAGAATTCACAACCAAATAAATTATTATAATTTGTTAAAATTCTTACCAATCATCACTTATACTTAGTGTGTGGAATTGAGTTCCTAGTATGGAGGGAGTTACCCAGACCCGTGATGTTAAAAGCTCAATTTTATTTGCTCTACTTCATTCTTTTATATAATATGAGATGTCCCAAGCTCTATTGAAGTCAGCCCAAATATTCTCTCCAATTCAGAGTGGTTGCTTGCTTATCCTCCTAAATCTTGTGAACATCTCTAGCAGGCGAGCAGCTTTGCATTTTTCAAATTAAATTTTTATATTTGTGCCATGCTTTGGCAATCAATATAAATCTATTTGTATAAAAAAATAGAACATAAATTATTTTTTATTAGCTTACTAAAAATGAACATATGTTACAAATACTTCTACTAACCTCAAACTCCCTAAACCACATGTCGTGTACTTAATTTTTTTTTTTAAAGATGCATATGGAGCATTAAACCTACTCCTTATGATGTCCCATATCTTTTGTAAGGGCTACTTTAACAAATTAAACTTGTATAAAATATTTGATTGAAATGATTCATTCTCAAAATATCTAAGTAATTTAAAATATGCATTATTGAGGTTTCACCCTCAAGTTTAATCAACATGCACCCATCCTCTGTTGGTACTATTATAATCTGCATTGAAGGTACTTTAGTAGTCTTGATGAAAAGTCTAGCTGCAAAGGGATTAAGAGATTATGGGTAGTAGAATGAATGGTGGATATGAATAAGTGGAAGGGACACCCTCAGGAGATGATGGGAGTCATAAGGGTAAAAGGGATCCATTGTCATAAGGTCTAGTAGAAAAAAGTGGGAATCTTGGGAGTAATATTAAGGACTCTTTATGGTAGGTGAAGGTGAAGGTAATGGAGGGCTCGGATGGGTATGGGTTGCATAATATGAATACAAGGTCCCCTCAGTACCTCCACCTTTGTCAAGATCATCCACTGTATGTTTCTTGCACAAAAAGATGTTCGTGATCGACCGCTGGTAGTATTGATGATGTATTCACAATGACCCCTCTAGGCTTAGTCTTGATAACTACATTCCAATCTTGTTTACCCGATAGTCTTTTCGAATAGCTAGCAAAGAAGACTTGCTATCCTAGCTAGTAATGAAAAATGGGTCATACTTTCCATATGTCCTACCTCTCTTTACTTATATAATACTATAAAGTAAATGTACCATTGTTCCTCTATTTTGTACTCGATCAAACCAATCACAATTAAAAAGAAACAAGATGTTCCCTTTATCAGGATATTCTTACTATATTACTTCTTGTAAGACCCAATAATACTAAGATTCATCGCCCGTATGGTTGTTCCCTTCTACACATGAACCACAATTTTATTTTTTCTGACCTTTACACTAAGATTTGGTTTGAAATATGTAACCATTAACAATAAAAATTGGAGGACCTTTTATTGCTCTAATAGGTCCCCAGGCAAGATCCATTAGTCCATGATCTTGTACATCTCAGGCTTTAGTGTGGACCTAATTGGTGCAAGAAGTGTAGCTATGTTATTATCATATTTATGAAGTTAATTGATTATGACATATAAGGTAGATGATAGTTTCAAAATACATACTATATTTTTGAACCAATTCAGAAATTCAGATTCAACTCTCTTTTCCTTCTCTACTGATAATGATGTAGCCAGACCATTAACAAAATTTCCTGCAAAAATTTTTAAATTTAGGGTCTCTATGTTTGAGTCTAAAAAATGAAACATACTCGAGATATGGCTCAACTTCAGCATAATTAAGTAGTGTGTATAATGTGGCAACACTCATCTTCTTATATATCAAATAGCACATGATGCAAGAAGCGTGCTAGCTCTCCACATCCATTGAATAAATATATATTACTGGTAGATTCTCAAATATCTAGATTATCAAAATTTTGAGATACAATAGTCCTTGTTGATTGTAACTCTGGGTTGAAGTAATATGAGCAAATTGGGTAGTGTCATATATCAGGTCTGCTTCACATATTGATCCTTCAAGATGTTATTTATTCTTTACAGTCCTATTAAGTTTTTTTAAATACATGAATTATTTTTTATTTTTGAAACTTGTTAAAAATTTTAGAAATGTTATGACTGTAGAAAATTACCTCTTAAAAAGATACATCATTCGATGTGGAACAGGTCCACCGACTCTAGCCTCAAATAATAAACGCATATACAGATGCTACCTGGAGTAAAAAGTTTCTGGAGGAAATTTCTTCTCTAAATTGCACAAAAATGAAGGAATGTTATGCTCAATATGGACCAAAGCTTCGTTATTTAGTCTTAATGGGCATAAGTCCTTAAAGAGGATACTTAGTTCAATCAAAGGATTTTATATTAAATCTGGAAGAGAATTGAACTTAGTAGGAAATAAACATTCCATCAAGATGTGATAGTCATGACTTTTCAATCAAAAAAATCTCCCTAATCGCATATCAACACATCTATTAAGATTCAAAGCATATCCATTAGGTAGCTTTAGACTTTGTACCATTTCATAAACTGCTTGACTTTGCTCTAAAGTGAAGGTGAATATGGATTTTCAATTTATAAGTTTCCAATTTCCATCTTTCTTCAACTAATGTGTTTTCCTCTTATAAATATCCTTCAAGTCCATCATAACTTTTACATTATCTTTAGATTTTCCCTTGATGTTCATTATTGTATTGAACAAATTTCCAGAAATATTCTTCTCCATATGAATCACATCTAAATTATGTCTGATCAAGTTTGTTCACTAATATGTCTAGGACAATAAAATATTCTTCTATGTCCAATTGTGAGTAGTTCCATACCCGAGCATTTATGTTTGCTTAATGGTTTACATTCGTGGAGGCTACATCATCTCCATTTTATTTTGTTGAATGCATCCTTATTTCACCTGAATGGATGGTTTATAGGTAAGAGTATGCAATGTAATTCAAACCAAGTTTTCCTGTCCCCATGCTCTAAAGTGAATGATTTAGTATTTTACATGCAATATTGGTAAGCTAGCTCGCCTGCATTACTCCAAATAGAAAGCATATTGTATGAAGGGAAGTCTCCAATTATCCAAAGTAACACTACCCTCAATGTACAATTTTGTTTATTGTAGATATCATATGTATTAGCTCTTTTATTCCATAAAATTTTTAAGACATTGATTAAATATTGAAAGAATACATCTATCTTTACTTTTGGATTATGTGGGCCTGGAATGATAAGTGTCAAAAATATGTAAGGTGTATTCATACACAACAGTAGAGGAAGATTATAGTGGGTGAGTATCATGGACCAACATGAGTAAGGTAAGTCATATTGGCTAAATGAAGTAAAACCTTATACACATAAACCTAATCTTATATTTCTTAGTTATGTGGTGAAGGTAGGATATGTACGGTAAAAGTGTTTTGACTCCTCTACTTCTAACAGATGAGCTGGAACACCTACTTGTGAGATATGTTCATTATGTCATGTCATAAGTCCGACAGAGCTCAATGATTTATATAAATATTACAATTTGGGAATGATGGGTAAGTAAAATAATCGATTAACTTTCACATCCTTCTACTTTTAATTTAAAGTTCAAATGAAATGGATGCAGAGCCAATTGGGTAGATAAGGTTAGCTTGCAGTGAATTTGCAGCATATTGGTGATAGATTTACGGTGGCAATTTCAGCTATAAATTTGTGGTGGAATTTCTATAACAGATTTGTGGTGGAATTTTTTTCACAATTCTACCTTAAAATACATCCGAAAACTTCAATAAAATATTCATCATAAATCAACTGATATTTTCAATAGATAATATTCTATCGTAAAATCTACTATAAACTAAGGACTTCCTTATAGTGATTGCTGGGATTTTAGCATTGTAAAATTATTTTTATCTTTCATAACTTTTAATTCATCTCTAATCAGACATACCTTTTTTGTGGTCTCATTAACCAAAGCTAATCCTATCAGATTCTTTTCACCCACCTTAGTTAAAGATAGATGGGTTTTTCATTTCCAACCAAACAAGGTTACAAAAGAAACCATATCAAGAACAAAATAAAATAAGTACACTTCATGAGATGGTTTACCATAACAAAGATAGCATAATGCTCCTATCTTGACCTAGGGAGTCCCATAGAAAAATCCATCGTTACATCCTCCTATTTCCACTCTTAAATGGGAAACCATTACAAAAAATATCCAGATTGTTGATGTTATGCCTTTATTAACTGACATAGATTTCTTATTTTAAAATAAAATTTGCCAAATCATTCTTTAATCAAGTACACCAAAACATATTCAGATCACTTTATTTCTTGTTTCTTGCCGAATAAATATTGTAGCCACGAGCTTCATGAAAATAATTGATCTCAAAATTTTAAAACTCAGAACTAGTAATTTATTCTTCCTGAAGATAATAACTGAAATAGATGATCATAGTTCAGATTTCTTACCAAACTTGATTTGATTAATCAATTTCAAATGCTTTAGATATGATTTTTAAGCTTCTTGAATCCTTTATTTTAGAGATGGTAGAATACTCATCTGAATTAGAATGTAAGATTTTTTATCAATTGAAGGAATCACTTATAACTATAGTTTCTTTATATCCCAAATTAGATTCAACATAAGTAAGAAACATGTTCGGATCCCCTACACAAAGCATCTACTACCATATTTTCCTTACAAGGGTTATATGAATTAATCAAATCATGCCTTTAATTAACTCAATCCATCTCATTTTCCTTAAATTTAGATTATTCTAAGTGAATATTTACTTTAGACTCTAATAATTAGTGAAAATCTCACACTTGATTCCATACAAATAGTGTCTTCAAGTTTTTAAAGCAAACGCATTGGTGGCAAACTCCAAATCATGTGCAGGTAGTTTCTTGTATGTGGCTTCAACTACCTTGAAGCATAAGCTATAACTTTCCCATGTTGCATCAGAACACATCACAATCCTTTTAGTGAAGAATCACTGAATACTTGAAATCATTTTATATTATATGGAAGAGTCAAAATTAGAGAAAATGTTAAATAATCCTTTAGCTTTAAAAAACTTATTTTACAATAAGATGTTAAGATAAAAGCCACAGACTTTTGAGAAATTCTCATCAAAGATATAAAAATCTGAGAGAATCCTTTAACAAACTTCCTATAATAATAGGCCATGCGTAAGAAGTCGCGCACCTCATATATAGTAATAGGCCTCAATCAATCAGCAATAACCTAAACTTTAGTGGAATCTACAAAAGACCTATGCAACTCACCATATTCCCCAAAAAATAAATACTCAAATAAAATTTACACTTGAAGAATTTAGTATATAACTGAAGCATCTTAACATCTCCAGAATAATCCTTCGGAGCATGGGACAATCTTCCTTAGAAGTAGAATAAATTAGAACATCATTTATAAAAATAGTCATAGACTTCTATAGATGCTATCAAAATACCCTATTCATTTGATCCATGCAAATTACAGGTGCATTATTCACCCAAAAGATATGACTAAGAACTCATAGTATTTGTATCAGGTACTAAAAGTAGTCTTTACCATATCTTCTTCTATCACCTTTACCTAATAGTATCCAAATTGGTCTTAGAAAACATAAAAGTTCCTGCAAAATGATCAAACAGATCGTTGATCCTTAGATGAGGGTACTTATTTTTAATAGTAATCTTATTTAATTCCCTATAGTTAATACACATACACATAAGACTGTCATTCTTTCTAATAGGATATACCCATAGAGACACAGTGGGATGGATAAATCCCCTATCAACTTTCTCTTAAAGTTATACATTCAATTCCTAAAGCTCCATAGGTGTCATCCTATATGGAGCTTTAGATATTAGAGCAGTACCCAAAAATATAATAATATAAAACTCTAAGTCTCTATCTGGAGGCAGACCCATTAACTTATAGGGAAAGACATCTGAAAACCCCCATACTAGTTGTAAAAAAAAACCAGAATTTACACTTATATCCAAACATATGCAAGAAAGAACACCCAACTTTTCTTACACAACTTATCTATTTCCAAAGTAAAATTCAGACATGATAAAATACCTATAACTCCCTGAAAGAAATAACTCTCACTATTTGGACATATAGTGACCCGCTTCTTCAAACATTCAATCTGAGCCTCATACCAGCTCAATCAATTCATACTTAAAATAATATCAAATTTAGATGTAGGCAACAAAATTAAACTAGACCTCCACATCCTATCAGATATCTTTATATTATAGAAGCGTACCCTACTGACAGTATTCTTATATCTAGTATTTAAAGTAATAGATAAAAAAAAGGTAGTAATGTGGATGGAAAATGAACTAATATAAAGTAGCATTAAAAAATAAATCAGTGTCTTGCTTTAGAATTGAATAAAATGCGATGTGGCTAATTAGAAAAGTAAAATTTACTTGTAAGAAAATCTGGAGCATCTCAAGCCTCGTGTTCAGTTAGGTTATATACACATGCATGAATCAAAGCTGGTTAATAAAATAGCCATGCTCTCTCTGAACTGAAGGCGATCTCCCTATTATAGAACCTACTACAAAATTAGTGCCACTGCTTATACTAGGAGAACTCTCAGATCTCCCTGTTATTATGGAATAACTCTAAAAAAAAAAAACCTCAATCTAATTCTACTAATGGACACTTAGTTAATATGGTACACATATGCCCACTAACAGAACAAGAACTTTCCATACTACCACTACCAAAAACAGTCACATATATAGATTATCCACCTCTCTTAGACTCGGGAAGTCTAAACATGCTCCTCTTCCTAAAAAACTAACTACTAAAGTCTCACAACCAATTATTTGTTATCAGAAATCTACTATAACTAAATAGTTATCATTTTATTCTCTATCAGATGTGCCCTCACCATAAGTTCAGAGAAATAAAAATTATGAAATAAGGCCAACAATTGTCTCAAACAATTCTGAAATGCTCTTAAAAACTTGTAGCACTTCTCCCTAGAGCATATATAAAGAATACAATAAACTTTGCCTCATATTATATAACAGGCTTGTTCCCCTTGATAAGCCTCAGAATTATCACATTCATTTGTTTACATGTAGAAGGTGATACAAACCATGGTTGAAATATCTTAAAAATCTTCTCCCAGCGTATAAGAGAGTTTAGCCTTCCTTGAAACTTCTCTTTTTCCTAACCCATCCACCAACGCTCAATATCCTAATCTAATAGAAAACATCTAGAGGTGTCATCCTCTTAGTAGGACACTACATACCATCAAATATCTTCTCAAGCCTCCTCAACAAATCCTTTACTACTTTGAGCAATGCCCTTAAATCTTAGAGTTTCCAATCTCACAAACATTTATAAGTGCCAGTCTACATCATCTGATCTAATGGAAGGAACCATGTTCTTTGCCTTGCCTATCAGTTGGCTATGAAATTGGAAAACTATGAAATAAAATCAGAATTTACTATAGAAGTGGGTACTCTATATGGGTGCTACCTGACTATCACTCTACCTATCTATGATATCTTGGTCGTATATACCCCTAAACAAATAGAATACATGTCTGAATAGACATTCAAATGAAAACAAGTAGAAATGAATACCTAGATATACCCAATACTACCTTAGTTGACTTATTTATCAATTCCTATAGCTTTATTTTATGATTAGTTTGCTAAAAATCATTTCTCTAATACCAAGAAGGAACTATGACAAACCAACTTGATAAGACCTACAGATAGAACAATCCTACAGTATTACCTTGTAATAGGCTAGCCCAATATTAGAGTTTTGATAAACTTTTTGGACTTTCTTCTTTCAATTGTACTTAAAAAACTAACAAACTACAGAGCTACAAATAACTTCTAGTTTATAAAAAATAACTCATCCAAAAAATTACTTTTCATTATTCATCAAAATATATATTCAATAATTACACCACAATACATTTCTATGGACTAAAATATGAAACAGAGTCATTTAAATTATTGACTAGGACTATACTAAAATTAGAAGAAAAAAAAAGTTAAACAAACTCAAATAGATTGGATCCTAACTTAGTTATTCAAAAAGTTCTTTACCTTTCCTAGACTGTGAAATAGAATGAAGATAAATTATGAGCCAACACAACTCAATGGGCTATACTTACCAAAATAAAATTCTAAATTATCATTTTAAGCATTCAGATGAGCTTTAAAATAATTCATAATAATCACTATGTTTAACATAAAAGTTATTGGAGTTAATATATATGTAAATAGAAAAGAAGGAAAGTAAATAATAAAGTACTTCATATATCAAAGAAAAATAATAAATTTCCATCCAGTCCTTGTACCTCCCATTATAGTAGAATTTAAAGAGATTTGGCCCGTATAACTCCTATGCTAGCATATTATAAATAGGTTATTATGACTTCCAATGCCCAGCTCCAAAACATAATGTGCATATAACATTAGAATCTAATTTGCATATAGTACCAAAATAAATCTTCATGTGCCTTTAACACCAGAGTAGACCTCTCTCCCACTCTAGATCTCCTAAGAATCACACATTTCAATTAGATAAATATATAATTTAGTATATTATATTAAAAATATATAAATAAAATCATTTTAGAATTTAACAGAATTTTTCAACGATGGACAGTAGAATGTACTAGTGAGCAGAAATACACTATTTCGAATTATAAACAAATTATTTGAGATTATTCAGAGTATCATTTTGAAGCTTTAATTGTAATTAAACTTTATCTTATAGGATTATAGTTATTTTCTATATGATATCAATCAAAATGGTGCATTTTTTAAACCCCCCCAAAGTAAAATTTTCAAAAGATTACCTAAATGTCTGGAATCATTATCTCTATTACATAAAAAAATTTATATGGTGAAGGTTTTTACATATATATTATCTCATGTTTTGCTAATAGAATCATAAATTAAATAAAAAATATTTATTTCTTTAAAAATTGAGATAAAATTTAACATACCTCGAACAAAATAACTTTTAGAACTAGGTTGCCAGCTGAAAATGAATTGAACTAGCCCAAAACTAGCTTTCTCTGTTTAGGATTTCTCGACACACACACACACTCACTCTCCCTCTAATTGACTACCATGAGGGAAAAATAGATGGATTAAATAGTGAAAATAAATAATTTTAATATTAAAAATTTGGCTGAGCGTCGTGGTGCTCAATTGTACGCACCGCATCTCTCCTATGGGAGCCCACAACACTATAGCGCTGCCTAATGTAATGATGCCCTAGGGGAAAAAAATTAAGAATTTTAGAACATGCAAATAGATTCTCAAGGGCATGCCTCAAAATACATGCAAACCATACATATAATGTATTCCCAAGTACATGTAGAAGGATTCAGATGTAGTAATTTAGTGGATTACCTTGAATTAGATTGGGTTAGATAGGAGGCATGGTGCACTAATCTATAGTTAATATAAAAAAAATCAAATTTATTCCCTGAAAACATAAATCGTTGGCTTACCCATCCAAATTCAATGTGGTATGACCTGTTTATATATGAGTTATATCATATTGGGTTGTGATAACTACTAACCTTGGCATCATTGCATTGACTTGTTGTCCAACTTATGCTTCTACATCTAGTTTAATGAAATAGAATAATAATTATGATCCTTTAATTCCCTGCCACCATCATTTTATATAGTTATTAGATGTGCAAGGTTTGAAGAATGTGAATATAATCTTGAACTTTTGACATGGAACAAAGGTATCCTCATATAAACCATTGTATAGAGGTGGCCGTCCCTTCAATAATGGCAGTGAAAATTTAAATATCCAAAGTTTTTTGAAGATCCACTAACTATTATGTGGACATATTGGTTATGCATCAGTTTGGTAGCCACCAAACTTGAAAATTAAATGAAAAATTTGTCCAAATCTTATCTAAGATCCTTATGATTTTAATGACGTTAATGTTAAACTTGTTTGATAGAAATATGATAAAATTGAGCACCACAGATCACAACATCAATAATTTGACACCCCATAATCTAATTTGAAATAATTATTATTATATTTTAATATACAACAACTAGAGTTACATAATTATTTTAATCAATATAAATACAAGCAAAAACAAAATTATTGAATAAAACATTAATATATAGATCTATATTCATTTCCCCAAAAATCATATGTACTACTCAAGATCAATGCAATCATGTTACTAGTACTCTAACTTGAGTACAAAATAATAGATAAATTAATAAGAACATGAACATGAATGATCCGAGTACATCTCACACTTCTATACACTTGCCTTGACCTAAAATCATTTAACCACTTAAAATAAGTTGAATAACCTGGCAAGTCACTAAAAGTATCCTAAAACTAAATTCAAAGCATGGTAAACAAACAATATGCTTATCAATAGTCAAATCATAATAATAGCATTAATCAGATCATGAATCAATATATAAATAGTAAAATGCACACACTACATGAACGTAAGCCTTTTCAGTGGACAATTCACCTTAAAACTAGCAAAATGAATCACTAAATATGTTTTGTGACGAATTTGTGGCAGAATATATTCTTACACTAATAGTCGCATCAATAAAATATTTGCCTTGAAAAAACTCCATCGTAAATATTTTGTGTTTGATTTATAACAGATTTAAACTCCAAAAAATGATGTGCTCATGATAGCAAGGTACAACAAATAGTGATGGAAATACGATGGATTTGTAGTGAGAATACAACCATAATTTGTGGTGTCTTTACGGTGGCTATGTTTGCGGTAATTTACATCATTAATTATGGCATATATTTTTGTCATATTTAATGATAGAGATTCATCGTATCATTGTTTGCGGTGAAATTTTAGCTATAAATTCGCTGAAAACCTATAGCATAAACAAATAATAAATTAGCACTTTATATCAATTATTCATCTTTTCAACATGCATAATCAAAGCAATTTTTAAGTAGTAGTTAATAATGTTAATATTTCAACAAACACTACTAACAATACTAATAAAATAAATATATCGAGCAAATTATTCTACAATCACAATCCAACTATTCTACATGACCACAACATTGCTATAAAAAATATAGTTCTTATATATCAGAAAAAGCAAAATGCATAAAAAATCTAAAAAAAATCTAAGCAAGATATGTATTCTTACTCTTATGCTCGACTGATACAAGTGTGGGATGATTTCTACTAATATGCTCTCTCAATCTCAAAAGCTAATTGATTATCTACATATGCATGTCCAATTATGATTTTTCAGATAATTTTCAGCTTTACTCTTAAGTTAGTTGCCTGTTGGCTATACAAACTCTCATGATTATTTGTAGAATAGTTGGAGGTACAAAAGAACTATCCCTCATATGCATAGGCCTTCAAGCCTAATCCTTAAAGGGAAAAACCATGGGGAATTTTCCTCTAAAAAATACCTGAATGTAAAAGCCATGAGATTTGGCAAAATTAGCATGGTTCCACTAGTGAATGTTATATATTATAAATGATTCACTATCTAATAATTTAAAAATATATTAATAAAATATAGAAGATAAGAATGATCGAAGATGTGACAACTCAACCCCATACAATCTTTTATGCTGAAGCAAGTCACATCATGTTGAGGCCATGACAGGTGACTTGAAGATCTAATTGAAAGAATTTTCTTATTTACTTTTTTTCAATATGTATAACAAAGTTCTTTTATAATTTGCAAATTATAAATAATAGTAAAACATCAAAATTAATTTATTTCACTTCTTTAAGGTATAATACGATCATAATATTATTATAAATCAAACATGATACTCTTTCTCTTTTCCCAACACACAAAATATTCATGACTGACAAAAGAATAACGAATGTAATGAATATACATATAATCAGGAATTCAACCCAAATAAATAACTTATACTCAATTACAGCCTTACCCTTTCCTAAAATACATGTACAAACAATGAAGGATGAACAACACTTGCTCAATAGGATACTTATAACCTAATAAAGAATTAGCATTCATATTAGAATAATTTGTATTATAAATGAACATTGTATGAATAATAAAAAATAATTTTAATTAGATTTAATTGGTTGTTTATACCATGTGTTGCCACTAAACATTATTACATCAACGTGAACTTATCTCAATTATAGTTACATATCAAACAATGGTAAGGACATAGTTTATCCATTTTGACCCTCTTTTCGTTGTAAATCCCAAAGTTACTAAATCCATGATTGGGGTGAATTTATGATAATTGGATGAAGAAGCACAAAAAAGGAAAAAGATTGATACCTTGGGAACAACTAGATTGAAACCTTCGCAACAACCAGATTGATACCTTCACAACAACCAAGCTCCTTCCATCCTTATTCCTTTTGATCCAATAGAAGAATAGAAAGGAGGTTTGACTTTGGATATGATGGGAAGGAACATCACCGTCGAAGGAGGTAAATAAGTTATTTAGAGACTCATTCAAAATAAGCTCTCTAAAGAAAAAGTCAAATAGCAACAAAAAGCTGGAGACCACCGTTGGCGGCAACAGAGGAGATGTTGAAGAGCAAAGCTGAAGTAGAAAATAAGAAAGGGTGGATGAGCTAAGTTGAAGAATCGAACGTGCAAGTGAAATGGATCACAACCGATCTATTAGATAGGTTAATTTATGGTAGAAATTCTACCCCAAATCTACTATAAAGAGCATCAAATATTTTTTACAAAAATTACATCGCATATTCATCATTATTTTCAACAAATAATATTATGTCATAAAGTTCATCATAAATTCGCTGCAAACTATTGACTTTTCTATAATGATATATAATAGTAATAAAGTATTTAACCAGTAAAGTGATGCAATATGAAAGCATGTAAAGCAGTACAATAAAGAAATATATAAATTTGTATGGGTGTCAAATCATTAAATTAGTCATCATATCAATATTATCAATTAGTAGAGAAAATCATATAAAGCAGTAAAACTAAAGCATCCATAAAGATCATTAAAATCATATTAATGCAGTAAACACTACAAGAAATTATTGTTTTATTGTTGGACTTTTTGGTGGATATAAATATGATGGTAAAAGCAACAATCAACCGACGTATGTTTCACCAGTAAGTTAATGATGACATTTCCGACAGAGCTTCCGCTTGCCATTTACCGGTGGATTATCCACCAAAATCTTCATCTTATTTATAAGACTGATAGTTTATTCCAACGTATTGTCACCCAAAAATTTCTGCGGATCTTACGCCGGCCTACTTAAACCCAATGAAAAAATTCTAGTGCATTTTTTGCCGATAAATCTTCTGTCATAAATTCCACCAAATAATTTGTCTAAGAAAGCCCTATTTCCTTCCTAGTGTTATCTTTCTTCTCAATTTTTTTCCTCCTCATTTTAGCTCACTCTGCTTGCATCAATCGACATCAACCGAACGGTGCCAATGTCGTGACTGGTCTGTCGCCTGACATTTAGCGCTGATGTTCGCTACCTCAGTCGCTGACATTCGCTACCTCATTTGCCAAAAATCTACAATACATTTTTACTTTTATCATGAATGTTCTCAGTAGACATTTGCAAGATATTGTACGAAGTTGTATGTATTTTGTTGATTATATTCTTCTTGTTTATGAGTTTAGAGAGGGAGTTGATGTGTATATTATTAGTATAATTCAAATTAGATTGTTAAAGTAGAGAAATGTGTTGGAGAAAATCCTAAAAAAAGAGAAGCAATGGGTAAGACTTGCAATGTGTGATAGAAAATTCCCTCATACTTAGGGGAAATTCTATAAGATGTGGTGAGACTTGTAATTCTTTGTGGTATACAATGTATGCCATTAATAGAGAAAAATAACATAAAGTTAAGTGTTTGCAGAGATTAGAGTACTCATGAGTGACTTTACTTTTAGAGAAAAGATACAAAATGAGCATATACGTGAAAATATTAGAGAAGCTCCTACGAAAGATAAGATTAGAGAGATTGAGAGAGTTTCCTTAGATGGTTTTTTCATGTAAACTACATTTTCACACGCCAAGAAAATCGGATTGAAGACCTATACACACCTTTCTTGACATGGTAGAATTGAAGGCCACAACTACGATGTCACCCGACATTGATCGTACATGTCTTTCTTAATGTGGCAGGTAAGAGAAGACCATAGTATTTCACCTAAATGGGGGTGACACTAGGAGGCTACTAGATTTTTCATTGATAAGGTATTTGTGTGAAATAACACCATTCAATTTATAAATAAAATTAAAATCCATCTATTTTCCTTCAAAAAAATTTCCAATAATATCTAATAACTTTGTATTATATATAGGATATATTATGGATATTAGAAATTAAAGAAATTGGTTATATAACATATTGGCGCTAGACAAAGGACATTAACATATGAGTTCATTAATGGGGTGAACTTTTTCATTCAGACAATGAAACAACTGTCCAGCTTCTTCTCAGATGAAAACTTTTTATGTCCATGATTTAAACATAAAAATCATAAGCACCTAAGATCAGATGATGTAATAATTAATATATATCACAGAGGGTTCATACCATAATAATGGTATTAGACTTCTCATGGTGAGTATGGGCCATATTTTGATTCTCAATGTGGCCTATCTACAACTTCAAATATAGTTGAGGAAGAAAATATTCAGCCAAATCTTGAGAATTTATTTTATGGTGCAACTGGAGTTTAATATGAACAGCATACAAAAGACTTAGGAAATAAGGAGGCATAGAATTTTTTAGACTTGTTACATGCTGCCCAACAACTAATATTGGAGGGGTGCACCACTCACTCAAAGTTATTAGTTGCTGTGAAGATGTTAAGCATTAAGAAAGAATATAATATTCCCCATGAATATTTTAATCAATTTGTTGGGCTATCTAAAAATATCAACCCGGTAGATAACATAATTCCTGCAGATATATATCAGACAAAGAAGTTGATTTCTAAACTTAGTTTGACATACAAAAAGATATATTGTTGTGTCAATGGATGCATGTTCTAATGTAAAGATGATCTATCAGAGATTATATATTGTCATTACAATGCAACAAGATTTAAACCAAAATTTGTGATGAAAGGAAAGCTGAAAAAAGTACCAGTCAAAAGGTTGTTTTACTTATCCATAATTCATAGAGTATAATAGTTATATGAATTCATGAGATTTGCTATACATATGAGATTGCATAATGAACACATCATGCAAGAATATGTTAATACACATCTGTCGAAATAGAGGCATGGAAACTATTTGATCGTACATATTCCACCTTTATCACAAAATCAAGAAATATAAGATTAGGTTTATGAGTATATGTTTTACTCTATTTAGTCATACTACTTCACCTTACTCATGCAAGCATGTGATACTCACCCCTTATAATCTTTCCCTAGAGTTGTGTATGACTACTCATTATATATTTATGATGCTTATCATTTTAAGGATATATAATCCAAAAGAAAAGATCGGTGTATTCTTATAATTATAAATTGATGATTTAAATTTATTATGGAAAGAGAGAGTCAGCACATATAATATTTTTATCAAACAAAACTTCATAATGAGGGCAGTATTACTTTAGACAATTGATGACTTTCCTGTGTACGATATGCTCTTATGTTGGAACACTTCTACTAAGTTAACTTATCCATATTGTATGGAATATACAAAGTCATTCACTTTAAAGCATGCATGGAGGGAAGAACACTCAGTTCGACTATCACTACTTGTTCTTACCTACATGTCATCCTTTTAGGCCAAATAAGGATGTCTTTGCTAAAAAAAAATAATGATGTCACAACCTGCTCCTAGAAAAAATAATGAAGAAATATTTAAAAGAGAAAGATTTATGCCCATTATAGTGGATTCTCCAATATTAGCTAATTACAATATGAACACTAGTGACCCACCTAGTAGGTTTGTACGTACTGAGGGGATGTCTTTATCTCAGATCGCCATTGAAAGTCAGCCTAGCCCACCTTTAACTTCTCCTACAGCCAGTAACCCACAATTTTACTCACCAAACCCCCTCTTCCCTTTGCTAGACGCCACACACTTTACTCCCTTCTACCCTTACTACCCACCCCTACCTTCTCACGGAGGCCCTCCCACTTATCCATAGCCATCATATGTCCCACCATACTATCCCTCACCACCCTCTCAGCTCACTAAAAGTGGACTTTCCACCCCAGCTACAATAAAGCAGATGATAGAATGTTGCATATTGATTGAACCTAATAGTGACACGTATATACTTATTATATTATTAACATGTAACTAAAATTTTAAAAAGAAAATCTCTTAACATATTTTGTACAGGTTTCACCCATCAAAACTGACAATGCATAAAATACGAAATATAATATGAAGAATGTATGACGCTCCTTATATTTCTTGGAGGAAAGTCCCAAAAGATGTCCGAGGCATATGGTTTAGAGAGTTTGAGATTAGTTATTATACAAATATATTTTATATTATATATTTTTTACTTAAGCTAACAAAAATATATATTCTATGTTGTATGCTTTTAAATATAAAAAGATTTTTATTGGATGCCTCAGCATAATGACAAAATCATAAGGAATTTTGAGAAGCATGGGTTGACTCATATGCGATAAATGTTTATAGACATTAGAAAGTCAAGCGAGCGACCACTATATATTGGTGAGATTGTATTGGTTGAGCTTGATAATGTTCTGGGTAGTCCATATTATACCGGGAGGAGGGACAATAATAGACTGACCAGAGCTTTTGATATTAGGGTCATGGGTAGTTCCATTCATACTAGGGGTATATTTCCACATATTGAGCACATACGACATCTGGTAAGAAATTTAAATTTTTTTTTTTGAATAATTTATCAAGATATGAATATTAATGTAAGTTTATTATAAAAAGAGGTGATAGGTATATAGTTGACTGCTGTTGAATTACATAATCCTACCCACAGGTGACAGGAAGACCAACAATGGGTTAATGAGCTATTAAAGAGAGCCTACATAAGTAAATAAGTTTAATATTTTGATATCATGTGTAAATTACTTAAATTTTTTATTAAATTTTATAGGGAAAGTATTAACCAACTTTAAGAGAGCAGATAATAGCAGGTGAGGGTTCTTCTCAGGGATTAGTAGAATTTTTTGACTATGCACTTAGTCGTAAGTAGTATGAGGAATGTAGTACAACAGGGTTTATGGTTTAGGCTCGCAAGCTTACACTTATGAGGGGTAGACATTTGAAGGCTCTAGCTTCTCAGAAAGTACATAGGAGTCGTTATATAGCACACAAGTAGCTGCCCATCAAGCAGAGCTAGTTCAAGTCAAGAAATCACATGCTGACTAGCAAGTGATGATGCAGATGCGAACAAACTTAATTGTTGGATGAACTGCATAAAATGAGAGAGGAGATTAGTGGAAAGGAGATAGTTTCAGTAGAGGAGGAGAATGATCTATAGTAGATGTTGTGTTCTTTTTTCTGGAAATCTGTTATTATTTGTTTTGGATATTTGTGTAGTTTTAAATGAACAAACTTTAAATTTCATTTTGAATTGATTGATGAATGATCAATTAATTTGGAATGTATGTTTATGTTCAATGTTTGGTGATAATTATGATGTAATGTTTATATAGATATTTAAGTTTGAATGAATATAGTTTTGGTATGTTTCTATGTAGGTTGTGTTGTAGAAATCATTTTTGAAATGGAAAAGGCTTTTTTTTTTTTTTGCTATAGATTTTCCACGAATTATCCGTTGAAAATAAACACATGATATAATGATATCGTACTTCCGTCGAAATATTTCTACCAGTATTTTTGATGGATAATCCGTCGGATGCTTCCGTTGGTAACTGACTGGCAAAACCATCTCGTGGATTATCAGATGGCATTTACGGCAGAAAGTTCTTGCAAAAAAATTCTGACTTATATAACGCCAGAATTCCTTCCATGAAAATGGCGTCTTGGTTATGGTTTTTTCACTGACATTTCGCTAATAAGTCCTACAAAAATATTTCCAACATATTTTTTTGACGGAATAGAATCTCTTATGTGCAAATTACTGTCGGACAATTTTTAGCTAGAAATTCATTGGAAACTGAATTTTACTGGCTTAATTTTATGTTTATTGATGGATTTTGACTGTCGATAATGATCAATTTTATCGTAGTGAAAATTATATAGGGGTAAAAACATACTATCATGGGATTCTAAATTAATATATAATGTGCATTATATATCACATGATTAATATCAGTAATCAATACAATGAATCAATAATAGTAATAGTAGTAATGAGATAAAAATAGTATCATTAATAGTATATATGGTGTATGACTACAAAAAATTAAGTTAATATTGGCAGTTTTTTCCGGCGGCCCTACTGGTAAAACCGACGGTTTTTAAAAAAATCGATGGCTTCGCGGCGGTTATCATGTTGCCGGTAAAAATTGCGTAGGAAACCATTGCCAACGGTCTGTTTCAGGCGGTTTTATTCCCCAACGGCCTTCCGACGGCTTATACTACCGGTTATTACCGATTTTGGTATCGGCGGTGTTCCGGCCATTAAGCTGCTGGTACTTTTACCGACGACTAACCAGCGGTCCATACACTGACGGCATGCCGGCGGTTACAACGGCCGGCGTGCATTAGAACAACCGTCGGCTAGCATCGGTACACCACTGGTATAGTACCGGCGGTTACTCGATGGTCAGTGCTGACGGCCTAGCCGACGGTCAACACCACCGGTATGTCACCGGATAACCTCCAAGCGACGTCGGTAAATTGCCGGTATAGTACCGGCGGTTGAAAGAAGTTACCGGCGGCGTCATTCATCCGTCCGGTATCGTCATTTCCGGTAGCCAAACCGCCGGTTGGCCGTCGAAAACCTGTAGCATCTAAAAAAAAAATTTGACAGCCTCCCCTCTATTTGAGGGAGGTACCCTAAATTCTAAACCTACACAGAAAGCAATATATAATAACAAGTTTTGGGCAACACGCCGCTATATTCAATCAACTATCACAAATATATACATAAGCACAAACATAAGTTCAACAAATATATGCATAAGCACAACCAAAGTCAATATGTTCAACCATCAAACATAAGTTCTAAATAAGTTCTCAAGTTCTAAATAAGTTCATCAAACATAAAAAAGTTCTACTCCTTAACTGTATCATTGCTGTCTAGAGATGCATGTGGCTACTCCTCTTGATCTTGCTTCCTTTGATTTTCAATTTTGTAGGATTGCAGCTCTACTTGCATTTCATTTTGAACCCATTTTTCATTTCTTCAATCTCTCTAGTCAATGCTGCTTTAACCCTCTGACTCACAGTTTCTTCAGCTCCACTTGGATCATAAAATGCTGCCCTCATAAGCATAGCCCTGTGAACCCAAGCCATATACCCTCCCCCTCTATCTATAACCAATAACATCTGACCATGTAAGATACTCAGAAGTATGGGCCGATCCTTAAAGACGATCCCTCGCTAGTGGACTGCCAACTTTCTCGAGCTTGTACAAAATCATCCTGCGAGAATAAAGCCATAAAATATATTGATATTATAATTAGTTTTATTAAAATAAATTTTTATTCCAAAACTCCAAAAAATTTTACTCACATGAGCCTTCTTAGCCTTTACATCAACCCACTGATGGTTAGCTTGATGTTGATGAGTTCTTGTATGCAACTCTAGTAGTGTTGGCTCGCGACCAAGGTACTCTTTCTGAAAATTTAAGATATAGTTATAATAACATAAATATATTTAATAAACTAATTTAAAACTCATACCAATCGTCGTCTATGTTTCGTATAAGGAACAGATCTGCCAGTATGAAGAGAGCTTCATAAACCCCCACAGTCAGAGGCTATGTTCTGCTTATTCTGCTCTCTTATTTTTCTAAACTCAGGGGTCGCCCAAGAACTACTCAGATCAGCCCAAACGCCCATCTCCATTCCAATTTGGATGCTTCCCAAACTTTCTAATGTCCGTGAACATGTCCCTGAGACGTGTCGCTCCTTTCCTCTCAAAATTAGTTCTGATCCTCGTGCTATGCTCAGGCAACCACCTAAATTCTTTATGTAAAAATTTAGGCATTACCAAAAAGATTAGTACAAATTAAATCACATATTTAAAATCATACCAAATAAGTATACATGAAATTCTCTAAACCACATATCTCTAACCGGCTTTGGGATCTTCTTCCAGGATAAGTAAGGAGCATCATATTTATTCTTTATAATATCCATGGATCATGTGTATAAGTGGCCTTGAAGGATTGAAGCTGTAGGTTACTTTTTTTGTCATTGACATGTAATATATCAAAATACAAACAACTTAATAATATAAACTGAACTTACTTAACGCCCTCAGGCTCAATGTATTGACTTATTTGTTGCAGCTGCATGATCCCCAACGCCAACCTCTGCTGGTCTAGATGGTCCACCATGTTTCATGCTGCACCAGATAGGGGTAATAATATGGGTAGGGTCAAGGAGGGTGAGGACTAGTGGATGGACCTACTGCCTGTGATGATGGTGGGGGGTAATATGGATAGAATGGAGCAGCATGTGTTTGATCTGGAGAGGTGAAGTGAGGACTCATCGAGGGAGGAGGGAAGTGGCCAGGGAAGTATGGAGGTAGAACCGGTGGAACTAAAGGTGGATCTGACTGACCTTGACCCTGCTCACTCTGGGACTGCTGCTGGCCCCTGGGTGGTGGTGGTGGTGTAGGTAGAACTAGTGGAACTGAAGGTCCCTCACCTTCATCAGGCTGTGTAGCTCTGCTGAGAGTAACAGTAAACTTCTTCCGGCGAAACTTTGAGGCAAATGATTTACGAGGAGGATCGTCACCTGAAGCCATCTACATTAAAAGAAACAATTAGTAAAGTATTGTAATATATAAAAAGTACAAATAAAAGAAGCAATTAATAAAAAAGTACAATTCTATAATTCTAAATATAACAAAATACAAATAAAAAAAGAAATTAATAAAGCAGTTAATGAATTACAAAAATAAAGAATGCTAGAATACAAATAAATAATTAACATTTTCATTTCTTAAAATTTAAAAAGTATTATTCAAAATATTGCAAAAAAGTAAAATTCTATAATTCTAAATTACAAAAACTACTCAGAATCATCAAAACTATTTTTATTGCTACTAAGGGTATTTTCACTTTCATCCTCATTCTCATCTTCGCCTGAGCTAGTTGAACTATTCACATCTTCTAACTCCATTTCAATAATAGAGGTAGTAGTTGGCATCTCCTCAATTTCAACAGGCCTACAACTTGACATCTCATCCTCTTGATGTGCAGTTGCTACAATGTATTGTTGATCAATTATTTTCCGTGCTTTTATTTTTATGACAGCTAGTCAATCTTGTTTGTCTCTACGACCACTAGGATATTTGTTGAAATAAAGTTGAATAGCTTGACTTGCTAACATAAATGGATCAAACTTCCCGTATCTTCTACTATGTTTTACATCTACTAAACCATACGAAGGATGAACCCTTATGCCTCTACTCTATACGGTATCATATCATTGACAGTTAAACAAGCATACAAAGTTCTCATCTTCGCCTGGGTACTCCAGGTCAAGAACCTCATTCAGAATATCATAATAATCACACTCATCTTCTTCATGAGTGTTCCCTCTAACACATACTCCACAATTTTTAATTTTTCTTCCTTCACTCCACAACTTGGTATGAAATCTGAACCCATTCACTATATATATTGGCCAAATTTTTACTTTTCGTATTGGACCCCATGCTAGTGTTTGCAAACCTTTATCGAAACATTTGTTATCAGGGTTTTGTACCTAGAACATTTTCAAATATTAGTATTTTTTATAATAAATAAGATTTAAATTCTTAAGTTGATTTGCTCACATATGATCTAAACCAAGTTGGAAATTCATTTGCAACAGCTTGCTCAATATCCATCGAATCTGTCAAAGGCAAATTGCTTACGAAATACCTGGTGATAAATAATACTTTAGTATTTTAAATAAACATTACTCATAATTAACATTATGCAAGAACTTACTCTAAGATTGGCTCAACTTCTTCACAATTCAGTAGCATATACAAATTTGCTATTTTTATTTCTAAATCGTTGAGAAATCTTTCAACACATTTGACATTAGGCTTTCCTTTCCTTCTAAATACTGATAGTGCAGCATGTGATTGTTCTTCTATATTAAAATCCATGTTACGACCAATCTTTGTTCTTTTACTCCTTACATGGGGATCGAAGTAGTAGGAGAAAAAGTGAGTGGATGCTTCACATATTGATCCTTCTGGTCGTGCTTTATTTTTAACATATTTCTTCAACTTTTTCAAATATCTATTAAACAATAATAATTATCAAGTTAATAAAAATATGTTATCTCAACTTATTCAAAAGTTTTGAAGACTTAATAAAAATATGTTTTACCTTTTGAAAGGATACATCAAACGATATTGTACAGGTCCACCAACTCTAGCTTCGTAAGATAGATAGACTGGAAGATGTTCCATATAATCAAAAAAACTCGGGGAATGTATCTTTTTTAACTTGTAGAGGATGATTAGTATGTTATCCTCATACCTCTGTAAAGCATCTTCACTTAGTTTAGATGAACATAGGTCTTTGAAAAAAATGCTAAGCTCAGTCAGCGGATTTGATATGTAATCGGGTAATATACATACTATGATCGGAAGAAGAACCTTCATAATTATGTGATAATCATTACTTTTGAGTCCAAATAACCTTGCAGATTTCATGTCAACATATCGGCTTATATTTGATCCATAGCCATCAGGCATTTTTAAACCTTTAAATCACTAACATATCGATCTTTTTTGCTCTAACGTGAAAGAGTACGAAGCCTTAGGCTTCATTATTTTACAATCGATTATTGTTACTAACTCCAGATTCTTTTGCCTGCAGTACTCTTTAATGTCCATCCTTGCTTTGATATTATCTTTACTCTTACCTTTAACTTCCATAATTGTATTAAAAATATTGTCTAGGAAGTTCTTCTCAATATGCGTAACATCCATATTATGTCATATCAAATTAGTTCTCTAATATAGTAATGTCTAGAAAATATTTTTTTTAATCCAATTATGTTCAATACCATAACTCAAAAATTTAGACTCTGATAGCATTGAAAAATCAATAATTGTTGGAATGTCAAAAAGTATCTGTAGTACATCATCACCACTTAATCTAGGTGGAGAAGGCGACCGCTCAACTCTGTTTTTAACGAATGATTCCTTATTTCTCTAAAACTGATGATTAGCAGGTAGAAACATACGATGAATTTCAAACCAAGTTTTTTTCCCTATATATTTTAGTGTGAAAGCTTTACTATTCTCCATGTATTAAGGACATGCTAATTTTCCCGCTGTTCTCCAATCAGACAACATACCTTAAGCTGGAAAATTACCAATGGTCCACAACAATGCAGCTCGAAGGAGAAAATTTTATTTTGTTGATATGTCATATGTGAGCACTCATTCTTCCCATAATAATTTGAGGTCATCAATTAATGGTTGCAAAAAAATATCAATTTTTGCTTTTGGATTATGTGGTCCAAGTATTATAAGAGTTAAGAACATGTACAAAATAGTCATACACATCTCTGGTGGAAGAGTTTATGGTGTTAATATAACTGGCCAACAAGCGTACGGTGTATAAGTTTGACTATAGGAGGTAAAACCATCAGCACATAATTCCAATCTTATTTTGCGGGGTTTAGCAACAAATGAAGCATGCACTTGATCAAAATGTTTTCACGCTTCAGCATATGATGGATGAGAAAGAACACCACTTTTTGCTATTTTCTCCTTATGCCATCTCATATGGCTTACTGAACTCATTGATGCATAGAGTCGCTAAATTCTTAGAATGATTGGTAAAAAAAATAAACAAGAATATGACACATCTTTTTTTTTGTTGATGTTGTTTTCTCGAGTTTGGCTTAAACCGAGGAGCATTACAGGTGCGACAATAAACTTCTGCTGCATCATCCTTGTAGTATAACATACATCCATTGATACAACAATCAATTTTTGTAGCAGTGAGACCCAGCTTGGATACTAATTTCTTCGTTCAGTACAAGTTTGAAGGAATTAAATTGCCCGCTGGATTAGTTTCCTTCATAAGACCAATAAAGTCATTGAAACAATCACGGGGAATATTATACTCAATTTTAATACTTAACATCCTCACTGCAATGGATAATTATAAATGTGTACTGCAACCATCCCAAATTGATTTTTAAGCTAAATGTAATAACTCAAAGAATTTTTGTGTTTCTATATTTGGCAGCTCTTCCACAGTAGACCTTAAATTATGACCTGCTACATCAAAATAAGTTCGTCATAGGGTCTATTCATTTAATCTTCATCAAATGTTTCATAAGCTGTATATGAACCGGCATGAGCATCTCTGTGTGGCTCGTATTCGCCATGTGATGTGCAAATCCAGTAGTTTGGAAGAAATCCCCTACGATATAAATCAAGCTTCATATCATCGGGCTTGAGAAATGCTAGATTTTTATGCTTCAAACATGGACATCTAAACATTTTATGAAACTGAAAGGAAGGCAGTTGAGATGCAACTTGAATGAAAGTTTCAACTCCATGTATAAATTCAACTGTCAATTCTTTTTGACCTGGCAACATTCTGTTATACATCCAACATCTCTTTTCTTGGATAGTCATTTAGATGTTGAAGCAAACGTCCCCCTACATAGTTATGAAAATATTTATTAGAACACATGTGTAAACGTGTTATACTTTAAAACAAGTATATTAAAGTCAAATATAATGCCTCAACTTTCCTTATCGGGTCATCAGAAGCCTCTGTTTAATGTCAATAAACCATGTAAAGCGACTCTCTATAATCTTATCTTCCATTGGATATGCTCACTTTGTATCCTATCTCTAAGGGTCAAGCCACTCATCATTCTCTTTAATTTATTGACCGCGATTCAGCACCATAAAGCATTACATATCTCGCCACCATCTTATAGAATTTTTACTAAAGTTTGAGGGAGACTATTCTATCACACAAGGTATGATCGCTGCCTCACAAATGGACCCGTTGTGCACTTCCGTTTGGAGGTACTAAGTTGAGTTAGCAGTCATCATTAGATGAACTAGAGGATGTTCTTTAAATCTCCTAATGTTCTTTATCAGCAATATGATTGTGCTGATAATATACCCTTCTATTTCACCATCACTCTGAACAAAAGATCAAAGATATCTAAAACATGTATCTTATTAATGACTTTATCACACAAAGTCACAATCCCTTCACTATGTCTATTTCCACTAAAATTACACTCCATATATTCAATTTTAGATCTACTCAAGCGAAAACCTTTAGACTCTAAAGTTGACCATCATAATTCAAGTCTAAGGCATGTTAAAAGTTAAATTCTCCTCTAAATCTAATAAAGAAATATCATTTCTAATATTTTCTAACCAAGTCTTTGAAGGTCTACCTCTACCATGCTCTCCCTCTCTCTCCCTCTCTCGCTCACTCACTCTCTCTATCTCTCTCTCTCTCTATTACCTCTCTCTCACTCTCTCTCTCTCTCTTGCTTTTTCTCTCTCACACACACTCTCTCTATCTCTCTCTCCCTCTCTCTCTATCTCTCTCTCGCTCTCTCTCCCTCTCTTTTTTCTTTTTCTCTCTCTATCTGTCTCTCCCTCTCTCTCTATCGCTCTCTCCCTCGATCTCTCTCTCTCACTCTCACTCTTTCTTGCTCTCTCTTACACTTGCTTGCTCTCTTTCTCTCTCTATATCTCTCTTTCTAGCTCTCTCTCTTTCTCTCTCTCTCTCTATCTATCTATCTCTCTTTCTCTCTCTCTCTCTCCCTCTCTCTCTCTTTTCTCTCTCCCTCTCTCTCTTTTCTCTCTCTCTCTCTCTCTCTCTCTCTCTCTCTCTCTCTCTCTCTCTCTCTCTCTCTCTCTCTCTCTCTCTCTCTCTCTCTCTCTCTCTCTCTCTCTCTCTCTCTCTCTCTCCCCCCCCCCAATCTCTCTCTTGATATCTTGCTCTCACCCAAAGTCACAATCATTAGATCTATCATTACTAAAATTACACTTAATAAATTCAAATTTAGATCTACTCAAATGATTACAAGATTACAACCTCTTGCAAATGTCTATATTACAACCTAAAGCATACACTACATTACAAACTCTTGCAAATGTCTAGTGAGAATAAATAATCACCGAAAAACATTCAAGTTTACCTTGCAATCTCGGTTTCCTTCAACTCCCACGAACACTAGGGCGGCCGGTGTGAGATCGACGGTGGCAAGACAGCGAAGCTTCGAGGGCAGCCGATGTGGGTCGGCGGCCAGAGAGAGGTCGTCGACGGTTGTCAAGCCGCTCAATCGAGCGAGAGGCGGGCGGTGGCGACGCCGGAGCTCGGCCGAAGTGTGAGAATGGAAGAAGAGAAATGAAATGGATGGCTCGAGCTTATTGATTTTAGGGCTTTTACCGGCGACGTTTCGACGGCCTCAACCGCCGGTAATGAAATCACTTAACAACGACGGCATGTGCCGCCGGTATACTGCCGGTAATATTGAGGTTCGGCGATTCATCCGGCGGTTACATAACCGCCGCTAGTTCCGGCGGCTTTAACTTAAATAACCACAGGTTAGGCCGCCGGTAATAACTGGCGGCCAAACCGTTGGCGAAACTGTCGTTATTACCGGCTGCCATATAACCGCCGGTAACAGCTGAATTTCCTGTAGTGTATCGATATCAATAAAACTTGATATAGTAGTAGTAAAATAATATAGTAATAGAAATTTGTGCAATAATAATAAATATAAATAAAAATAGGAATAATACTTTAAGAATATACATTTTAATAATCACACTAAGTAAAAAGTTATAGCTATCATGATATTTTTCAATAATCTGTAATCGGTAGTTATTAATCGGTTGCTCAGCAAATAGAGTTATCACTCTTTGTCTGTTGACATAATAATAACTCCTTAGAACACTCAATAATTGTATCATTGTATCATTGTATTAGTAGAGGATAACATGTAACAATAGTATTTAAAGGAAAGCTTGTCAGGCCACCTTCTTATATAGGTAAATCAATATTCAAACAATGGGTTAATCTTTTTTTTTTTTTTTTTTTTTGAAGAAATGCATCCAAATTGCATTAAGTAACAAAGAAACTAAGTATAATTGTTAAAAGAATGACACTCCTCCTTGATTAAATTTAACAACAAGGAAGGAATGTTATCTAAGGAAAAGCTATCAAAGAAAAAACTACTTTCCAATGCCAAAGTAGCATGCAAATTAGCTACTTTATTATAACTTCTATAGGCATGTTGAAAGACTACTTTATGAAAGTCATTCAAGAAAAATAAATCCTTTGCCGGCCAGCTATCCACAAGCTACTTCTTCTTCTTTAAAGAATCTTGAAGGTAAGTAATAATATTGATGTTGTTACTCTCAATGATCACCCCTTTGCATTCAAGCATCCAGCTCCTTATATATTCCCTCACCGAGAATACAGCCACCAGCTCAAGCTGAGCAATATCCCAATGAACTTTGTTCTTCCCAAATGCAATGATAAATCTACCTTTGTGTTCCCTGAATATACCACCGATTCCAACAAGGTTAGAACTAAGTAATGAAGCATTAACATTAATCTTCATCCAATCTTTCAGTGGAGGGAACCAAGTGTTTTGAGACTCTCTAAGGAGGTTAGTTCCCTAGTTAGCAAGATATGTACTGGATTTGGTGATGGCTAAGGATAAAGCATTTGCTGCTACCAAAGAACAAGGTAACGCAACTTTGCCATGCTTAACATCATTCTGGTTTTTCCAAGAGAAGTAGACAATGGTGCAGTAGATTTTCACAATACCAGGATTTCGGGCTGTTAATCTCCTTAACTCCTTTAAACAATATTCCAAAGATTGGAACACGGGGATATGGATACCCCACTCAAGCATCTACATTATGACTTCAACCACATATTTACATTGAACCATAATATGCTCATAGCTCTCAACTGCTTGGCAGCCTCTAGCACATGTATCATTCACCAAAATCCTGCGGTTCCTAAGAAAGAGGTTTGTAGGAATTGCAGATTTACCAAGTCTCCACCAGAACATCTCCACCTTCTTATTAAGCTTGAGTTTATTAAGCCAATTACAGTATCCATCATCATCTATATTGAATATTTTATTCATCAAATGTTCATAAGATAGGGCAGAAACTGTCTTACCCAAACAAAAACTCTACAACTCCACCTGATCCTCCATATTAGAATCAACCTGAATTTGACTGATAAGAACAATGAGATCTGGATGAAAGAATTCTTGAAGCAGGGTAAGGTTCCAGTGGCCATCACTCAATATCAACTACTGCACATATACCCCTTCCAAAGAATCACAATCAACAAATGTGGGCCACCGATTAATGCACTTATCTAATATCAATACATCATTCAAAATATTAATCTTATCACCAATGCCTACTTTCCATCTTGTAATACTTTTCAAGTGTCTTCCACCATCTAGCAGGATTTGCCAAGCCTTAGAGGTAACTTTCTTATGTGTACCATTCATAACATCATTCCCAAACCTAGCTTTGATTGTTCTATGGAATAAGGTCTCCGGCTTCTGCATAAAGTTCCATGCTAATTTCGATCTCAATGAGCCAACCTTCATTTCAGGATATTGCAAACCCAGCCCTCCCATACTTCTCGGTTTGCACATTTCTCCCCAAGCAACATAATATATACTACGGCTACCATCAGGTTTATGCCAAATGAAACTTCTACAAAGTTTTTCCAATTCATACAACACTCTTTTTGGAATCAAAGAGTGTGTAATTAAAAAATTTGGCATAGACAACAAAGAGTTTGTAATGAGAGTAATCTTACCACCCATTGACAATGACTTCTTACCCCAAGCATTGAGTCTATCCATGACATTGCTCAATAATTCTTGAAAGTCAGCCATCTTCATCCTGTCAAGAGAAATCTTTATCCCAAGATAACTCATATCCTTAACCACTTTGAAGCCAAACACTTTAGCAATCTTCTTCTTCATGGGGTATCTGACAACCTGGCTGAAAATAATTTGTGACTTGTTGACATTAATCCTTTGCCCTGTCCACTTGCAAAAGTCTTCAACAATAACCTTCAAAGCTTTAGCTAATGCCATGGAGACATGTGAGAAAATTAGTACATCATCTGCATAAAGAAGATGTGTGATCTTTGGACCTCTAGGAGAGATTTGAATACCAAGACTTTGTCCCCTTTGCTCTAATGAGTTAGACATCAGTTGAGAGCACATGATGTAAATGTAAAGGCAGAGTGGACATCCTTGACGGAATCCACTATGAGCATTGATCCACTTGGAATTCTTTCCATTAATAATAATAAAAAATCACACATCTACATCACACTCCATAAGAAGGTTAGAAAACATAGAAGGAAAGCCATACCACTTAAGTATTTGACGAAGAGTTGGCCATCCCATGCTGTCATATGCTTGCTCCATGTCCAACTTTATAGCCATCAACCCCTTTTTGTTTTTGGAAATTTTGAACTTATAAAAGATCTCCTGAGCCAGAAGACAATGTTCAGAAATTGATCTTCCGGGAATGAAGGCCATTTGCTCTTCAGTAATCAATTTGGGAATACAATTCTTCAATATGTTAACTAACATTGTAGCCACAATCTTGTAATTAGTCTTGCATAGACTAATAGGCCTATAATTAGATGGAATCAAAGGGTTTTTCACCTTAGCAATCAAAACTATAAGAGTATCTTTGCAATCCATACTCACGGCCAGAAACTAGAAAGCATTTAATAGCATTCCATAAAGTTTCCCAAACAATATTCCAATGGCATTTGTAAAAAGAGGTAGTGATTCCATCCATACCCTGTGATCTGTTATTCCCGTGTTGAAAAATCGACTGTTGCAGTTCAATCACCAAAAACTCAGTATTCATAGCTGCAACCTCTTCTGAATTCAGTTTTTGGTTCTCATGCACCAAAGGCCAGCTCGATAGTTCACAGTCTCTAGACTTCCATTTAGCTTCAAAGTACTAAATGAAAACCTTCTCAATTTGATCATCTTCTACTTGAACCTTATTATGTATATCTTTAATTTGATTCACCCTATTGTCATTCCTTCTAGCCGTAGCAAAACTATGAAATAGTTTTGAGTTTGTGTCTCCTTCCTCATGCCATCTTGCTTTTGCCCTCTGACTCCACCAAGTGGACAATCTTCTCAAAGTCACATTAAGATCATGAACCTTGCTCCTGAGTAAAAAAAGATCATCAGCTGACCAATCTACTCCCACGGCCTCCTTATTTTGAAGATCCAAAATTTCCCTTTTAAGTTTTTCCTTCAACATATTCAAGTCTTTGCACTTATTTTTACTCCAAAAAAATAGTGCTTTTAAAGTTCTACTAATCTTTTTTTGTAGAATCATACCTTCATCTCCAAAGTCATTTTTCTTCCAAGAATGGTACACAATACTCCTAGCTACTAGATAAGATCTCCAAGTATCCTCAAATTTGATGGTTTTCAATTTGAGACACACCCTTTCATCCAATTTGAAGCAAATAGGACTATGATCCGATGCCACTCTTGCTAGATGTCTAATAACGGCTATGGGAAGTTCTTGAAGGGCAGCCGAGTTCAAAATACATCTATCCAACCTTTCCCAAATCTGAGAGGCTCCTTCCTTATTGTTGCACCAAGTAAACCTTGGTCCAATGTTTCCCACATAATGAAAATCTGAATTCGTCATGAAACACTTCATATCTCTAGGTCCTTTTGAAAAAAGGAACCTCTTACCTCCTCTCTTTTCTTCTTTGCTCAAAATACAATTGAAATCCCCACCAATGATAGAAGGAATGGATTCCTCCATACACATGCCAAGTTGGCTCCAAAGACTCTCCCTCTCCTTACAGCATCTACTTCCATAAACAGTGGCAACCTTCCGAGCTCCCAAATTAGGGATAGAAAGATCCCCAACTATCATTTGGGAAGAAGTCTCCTTCACCACAAAAGACACAACCTTCCTATTCCAAAGCACCAAGATACCCCCTGAAAGGCCAACAGCAGGATAATGGAAATACTCCCAATCATTCCCAATAAAGCCATCAACATCCCTCCTATCAATGCTTGTCATCTTGGTCTCCATTAACCCAATCTTCTTCTTCTTATAACCTGGATCTAATGGCCCCAAAGATTTCAATTCTTTGGCAAGTTTAGTTTTAGTAGCACCATTATGGCAAGCCATGCCATTATTCACAGCACCTGAATCAATTACTTCCAAATCCGTGTCCTTCAATTTTTCAGTCTCCTCATGTTTTCCCAAGGAGTCTACTTCACTGTCTTCGAGCAAAATAGCATATTTATTACTTAATGAAATACCTGGCATCCTGTCTTCAACTACTTTCTCTTTATCCGACCAATTTTCTGGAGCCGAAATAGAATTATCCAAAGCAGCAGCAGTCTCCTTCTCTTTTAGAATTTGTTTATGCATAATAATCTTCTGGTTATTGTTTCCCATGCTCTCAGATATGACCCCATTATCACCATTCCTTCCTCTACCAGCAGCTATTCCTTTAGTAAATCATCTGTTCTTAAATTGGGCATGTATCCAAGGGCCATACTCGAACTTAATCACAGAAGGCTTAACTTCAACCTCAGGTCTCTTTCCTTCCCCTGTTACAGCTTCTGGCTTTCACATCATTTGATCTTTAATACCTTGAACTACACCCTTAGGACATTCATTCTCATCATGTCCCGCTCGACCACATTAGTAACATAACAAATTAATCTTCTCATATTCCACCCATTGGAAGATTCTCCCAGCTAACCCATCTATCCACACTCCATTAGGTAGTTTCTTCTCCAGGCCAATCTTGACACAGATACGGGCAAATTCCCATCTCCCCCATCTGAATGTATTTACATCTAAATACATTAGTGAGCCAAAATGAGATGCAATTCTCGCTAAATTATCCTCATCCCAGTAGTATAATGGAAAGCACGGGAATCAACAGGAGCAGAAATCCCCTTGAAAGAATAAGGATCAAAAGCAGAGGACCATCTGTCCATACCGACAATGTAACCACTAACATACCACGGCCCACCATTCAGAATCTCTTCCACGGCCTCATCCGACTTGAAAGAGCAAAGAATCCAATTCATGCTATTTGATGTCAAGTGGAATCCACCGAACTTACTCCATTGCCTTCTCAGTTCTACACTGCAAACTGAGAAAGGCACATTGTTTATCAATACTTTAATCACTAGCGAATGCTTCAACACTTCAGAATTCCTTGCTTCCAATTCTGGATTAAGCCTGACTGCAATCCCGTCTTCTGATAACTCAATTTGCTCTCTATTAAAAGCAATCTTGATGTGCTTCAGCTTCGACCATGCTTCAACAACCTCTCGAGTACCATCCTATCTAATGTTACCATCTAAATTGGTCATCAAGATTTCATCATTCACCGGATCCTTCCCAGAAACCTTCCCAACTTCAGTATTCTCATCAGTCTTCATAATTTTCGCAATTTTCAAATCATTTTCCATATGATGACCCTTATTCACCCAAGAAAATCTAATCACCTTCAAAATTAAATCATCCGTCAACGAAGAATCAAGATTGGCCGAATTCGCCGTACCTGCATTCTTCTTTAAATCTGGATTGCTCTTAGCTGCTACACATTCCACCATCGCCTTCTTCCCCTTGCCTTCCACCAGAACAGGATGGCTCGGAGGTCTCGCCCCTTCTTTGATAACCACATCATTCATTCCTCTACCAACGGTACGTAGAGAGCCAGGAGGTCGCGGAGCATCCATGACATCGGCAAAGAAACGTCGATGATCATCCGGCGACTGCTCCACCGGCAGCGGAAAATCGCGGGAAACCAAAATTCGAACAAGAAGACGGTGCTTTCTCTCTCTAGAAATCCAGACGTTCTCTCTCTAGAAAGACTAAATTTTTCTCCAACAATGGGTTAATCAGTATTTTAGAAAGTGACAAAATGTCCTAATGGTATGCAACAAAAAATCTTACTAAGCAAAAATTCATATTTTTAAAAATTAACCAAATTATTAGAGAATTTCTATAACAATATTTTTTATTGGCCAAACATAAATAGTAGAGACAATTTGAGATTTTTTTTTTTATAAATTTATTTATTTTAGATATGTTAAATAGTAAGAACATAAGTAGAATGATTTTATCTTGTTCATACCTTTGAAATCAACTGATATTCAGCTCAAAATCAAATGACTGAAAGACGAACAAAAGAAAATTCTAGAAAATCCTGCATGAGCACAAATGGTATTCGCTCAAACTTGCTTTGTTTACAACCCTATTCACTACCGGCATGCTGTGAATTTTTAAATAATAACCAAACTTTTTAAACATAAATTGTTGATTCATAATTTCATATATAGCAAAGATTTTCAATATTAGTTTTACAAGTAGTTTCTCTTAAATAACATGATAGTTATCTAAAAACAAAAGGACAATCAAAATGTTGGGTATGGAGAATAAATGACACCAGGATTTAATGTGAAAAAAAATCTGAAATCAAGAATAAATCATGGAGTCACAGCGTACCAATAAATCTAGTATATTAATTAGGAGAAATAAATACAAATCTCTCTTCTCTCTCACTCTCACTTTGCTTCTCTTATCTTTTACACCACACACACAAAACAAATGAGCAAGTTTTCTTATATCACCGAGGGACACAACCCTTGAGAAAAATGAGAAATAGAATTGTCTAGTCCACCTCGAGCCGTTGCGAAGCCAATTTGGAGCGCTACGGCACTCAACATTTTGTCTCCAATCTGCCTAATAGCATTGTGGTGTTCTACTCTTTGTCTTCTCTCCCAACAAACATTGTAGTGCATGGGAGCTCAAAAACATAGCATTTGGGCGCTCCGGTACACAGTGCCAGGGGCATTTACGAAAAAAAGAATTCCTAGTGCAAAGCGCCCGCACCCAAGCAAAGGGAAGGACTCCATGCACCCCCAATGAGCATGAGAAATTGTCTTGAGGTTTAAAATAACAATATAATCCAATTGATCGACAAAATCAGATTCCACACAAACTAATACAAAATTATAAGAAATTATAATTAATATCATATAATTCATATAAAATAAAAAAATATTTTAGGACTTCTATGAACTAGATTATTATATTCATCACCAATAAATTGGCTTTCACATCTAATATTTTTTTTATGCGAAGCTTCTGATTTGTTTTCCCCAATATTTATCTTGTTTATGAATATTGTCAACGATCTTTATTATTTTCCATTGGCTTGAAGTCCTTTTTAATAGTACTAGGGATGTCTCGTGTAGGCATGTGCTGCGTTGCGTCGCTTTCTTCTTCAGCTCGCTCGCTGACTCTCAGCACCGTCCATTGCGGCTCTCTTTCTGGCATACGTTCAAATTACAGTAGGCGTCAGCCTGAAAGAACAGCCAAAGCAGCCGCTGCAGCACTAGTGGCTGAACAAGAGCACAGTGATCGTCCTCCCATTCTTCCCTTAAAAAAGAAACAAGAGAAATTAAATGAACAATACAAATTTAATAATGAAATAAAATGAAATTTGATAATATTTGAGTTTATGAAATTTGAAGAAGTTATTTGAGTTTATGAAATGGATTCATGACAAGTGATTTGCTGAGAATGTTTGTAACTTGATCATTTGTGGGTATCATATAGACAATTAGTTGCTTGAACGCTACGAGAAAATGGTTGATTTTCATCGGAAATCATCCAAATTCCTTCAGAAAAACACATTTCTGACAGAAAACACATTTCCTGTAGTATATAATTTCATCTACTAATCTTGCTTTATATTTTTAGATATGAATTCTCGAACACAACCTTTTTGACTTTCTACAATTGTTTATTTTTTGAATTTTCTATTCCTTTAAGAGTAGCCTTTATTTGAAGAATCTTCTCTAAAGGATTTGCCTTTTTGTTAGCTTTTAGCCAGAAGAGTATATTGAACATATTAGCTAGTCAATTGTCATGGCCTTAAAGCCCTTTGAATCTTCAATTTCCCTCAAGATATCATAAATTTTTGCACCCGAAGTGTTTGCAATTTGGTCTACTTCTTGAATTTGTTCTAAGTCTCATCTTCCTTCCTTAGGGCATCTCCAACCGAAAACTTCATTTTTCACGGCAAAGTAACGCAAAAGTCCAAAATAGCGCGGTGATGCTCCAATCGAACGTCATTTTAGGTGTTTTTGAGAAGGTAACGATCGCCCTCCCTTTCGCACGTTTTTCCGGTTGAGAGCAAAAAATGGCGTGAGTGAACAGTGCGACGCCAATATTGGCGTCGCACTGTTCATCCGCGATCAAATGGCGTAAAAAATGGCGATCGGTTGGAGCAAAACAAGAACGGCAAACAAGTGTTTGCCGTTCGGTTGGAGCTGACCTTAGTAATATAGATTTGGCTAAGACTAGGAGGCTCGTAGAGCCAAGGGTAAAAAAATAAAAAAATAAAAAAATAAAATAGATTTGGCTAAGACTATAATAAAATAGTATGACACATTCTCAAACTACTTGATCATGTGTAGGACTGCAAACTCACCTTGAAGAATTTGGAGGCCAAATCTCTTTATCTTTTTGAATTCCTAATAAGCATTTTTCAGAATATCTTATGCTTGAATAGTGGTGGTAATCTTAGCGAATATCTTATATGTTGAATCATTTATTTGTTCATATATAAATTTAATATTTTTCATCCTTTTCTAAATATCTAAGAGAGCATCTCTTTATTGATTGATGAGTTCAACTTCTTAGAACTTCATTTAGCCTTCACAAATAACTTTTCAAATATTCTGTGATCCAGGAAAAATCTTCATTTAAGTGCTACAATTTTTATAATTGTTAAGAGAAAAAAAAAAGATGGTTGTAAGATTGTTGTTAGATATGATCAAGCTTTGATGCCACTTAGAAATTTGAAGAAATATAATGGCGACCAATACAATTGAAGAGTAAATAAAAATAAATTTTGGAGATACTATTAGGCTCATATACCTTGAAGTGTCTTTCCAAAATGATCTTAGGGTAGATATAAGTTTTATGCATTAACAAGGATAAAATTCTTTCACGACCCTCAAATTTATCACAAAATTGGTGACAAAATCCACTTTGTGACCCGGGATGTGGGGTATGTATAATTTCTGATATGTAATTGACTTGACAATTATAGTGAGTTTAGTCGGTGAAAGGATGGCTTCCAATGAGCTAGATTGTGTTTTTTTTTTTAATGGGCTAGATTGTATGTGACTGATGAAGGCCTAACTAGGTTGGAGGTCTAATAAATCCAGATGAATGTAATGATGTGTGAATGAAGAAGATGTGAGAGAGAGAGTGAGGAGTAAAGAACTACATGTTTATAAGCAAGATAGAAAGCATTTAAGAGGTTGAATCGCAAGTGATCGAGAGAAGATATTACATGAGCTATCGACTGAGTGATGATGATAGAGAAGGGTCGCTAGGGGGTTGTAATGTAGAAGGGAGCTACAACGAAATACATAGAAGAGGCGAGAGCAAAATGAAATCACGGCTGTTACAGAATCAATCTATAAAGGGTTTGTTATCAATCTTAACAACCGGTTGTAAATAAATAGTACTCTAGTAGTGATGGAGATTTTTAGATATCATTAAACTCTAAATTACAAGTTATATTATAATCCTGCAGATGTTGTATTAATCTAAAATTAACATTGATTTTTAGTATGTTCAAAACTCTTTATATACTCCATATTTAGACACATTCATGAAGAATTTTAAGCCATGAAATTTTTTAATTGTAATCAAATTTTTATTTCCAAGAATTCTCCCCTCTTACATTACACACACCTTTATTTAGCAATTACTGCATCTTATAAAAGCAGCCGTAGAAATGTTAAAGAAGGAGCCATCACACTTTATTAGATTCAACAGCCTCATGACCTCTCATATTGAATGATTGGAGGCCACATGGCCTCATATTACACGTAGAAGTAGCTTCGGAGTGATGGCCTATCCGCCTCAGCCATTGAAACTCTCTCAAAATAACTGAACATAAAAATTATTTGAGATCTTTTTTTCTATATATATGGATAAATAATTTAATAAGAAAGTACTATTTGAGAAGAGTTTTAACTAATTCTTTTAATAAAAAATGATTTAATTTGAATTTAAATATAAATTAAAATATAATAGTCCGTGTTTGTAGAAGATAGTTATAAGTTGTTATGGAGAAAATAATTTTTATAAAATTGTAATCAAATAAAAAATATAATTGTGATATGAAAAGTAAAGCAATATGAAAAATCTCAGCCTTAAATTTACACGTTCCTCCGTAGATTTTGAGTCTGGAGATGACTTTATTAGTGGGAATTAGAGAGAGAGAGAGAGTGAGATAGGAAGATGGTGATTGACATTCGCATGCAAACTATGATCTTTAGATGCGACAGCAATGGATGAGGCAGTGAAGGCTTATTTGTAGAGAGAGAAGGCCTTTCAAGTTGAGGCTGGGGTGATATAAAGGAAGATCTATCTTGATGTAAAGGCGCAAGTGGGATGTTTAGTAGGTGAAGGACCACTCCTTAAAGAAGAGTGAATGATAGCTACTCAAGGCAAAGCAGATGCACACCTCGAGGAACGCTTCTCTCTCTCTCTCTCTCTCTCTCTCTTTCTGATCTGCAACTTGAGCCTTCGCTGTCTGTCTTGGGATGTTTTTGTTTTTCTAGTGAGAATATTGATCAGCGAGGCTATTTACCATTTGCACTTGAAGAGGGAGGCATTTGGCATTTTCAAGCTTCAAACTGTTATGTCAAAATATTCGGCTGAAATTGGAATGTTTTTAAAAGGAAATATACAGTTGTAGGAGGGCTATTTACCTAAAAGTAGGATCCATTAAAATATATAAATTAAGGCTTCGTTCAGGATTGTTTTTTTAATGCTCTGTAAAGCCTCTTTTTAGTAAAAAATCTCATAAAAATAGAGAAAAACTAGTATTCTAAAGCCATCCCAAACGAAGCCAAAGATTTTGGATATGATTGGAATAGCTTTCTCTTTGCTATATTTTTCAGACCGAGAACTCAAGATTGGGCTCCCTAATGGAATGCTTAACCAATCCATTCCGGATTGATCGAAAGTTTGTAACATGGAAAAACCACGAAAAACATGGCTTATTTGAATAGCCCTGTAAGTTGTAAAAGTTGTATCTTTGACAAGCAAAAAACATTTAAAAAAAAAAAAAATTAGAATGTACAAAGGAGTCTGAATCCTACAATATTTATAGTTTCATTTAGCTCTTGATTTCTTGTTGATTTCTCTTAGCTTTCAAAATATTCATGTGATAGAAAGCTGTTTTCTTTAACCATAATTGCTAATGTAAGATAGCTCTAAAAAATAGTTAATCAATTTTTTAAAATATGCATAAAAACTTTCAAAAGAAATTCTTTTCCCATAATAGTTCTACAATCACTTTTACAAAATACTACACCCATATCAAACAGATCTTTAAAATATGAAAAAATATATAAAGATTTTTTATTAGAAAATGAAGAATACACAACTCTCCTTGGTCTATTGGTTGAGAGCTTAGGCTTTCAACTAAGAGGTCCAAGGTTCGAGTCTATGTGTATGCGTTGTGTGTGTGAGTTTTCCTTAAATGATCTAAATATCCCAAAAAAGAAAATGAAGAATGTTTTTAGATAAGTACAATGTATTACAAATCAGCTAATTTGGATTTAAGCTAAATTTTGCTGAACTCCTGCTATGAATAGGTACCAAACAGCCCCTTTTTTGGAGCTGATATTTATTTAGTTTTTCTTAGCTATCTTTTGGAATTACACCTATTTAGGCTTATTCAAACAAAATCCTTGAATCTTTCTTATAGCATGTGATCACTGCAGGACTATCATATCCTGTTATTACTCACATTTGATTATTATAAAAAATATATAATAAATACACATATCATTTTGGCCTGTTGGTTGCGAATTTAGGCTACCAACTAAAAAATTTTAAGTTCAAATTTTGTGTATGCGATGTGTTTGAATTTTCCTTACTTGATCTAAATGTCCCAAACAAATATATAAGATGTGAATAATAGCTAGAGCTATTGGCTTGCATTTGGGGAGAAATTGTACTTAAAAAAATTGCAAAGTTTTAATGTTTTCATGTTTTCATGTTTTTTATAAAATACTTATTTTGTTGATTATAAAAAAATATGTTAATTAATATTTTACTATGTATTTAACAAAATCCATGTTCATTATATTTGAATTTGTCTGAAATTATATATATTTTTATATGTTAGGTGAGTGTCATATGATGTGCCTATTTTTTAAGCCCATCCAAATAAAAAATTGGTATATGATCATAATTAAGTGTGCTCAGCAATAAATTAGCTCCTTTAAAGTAATTTAGGATATGTTTGCGACATTTTTTCATTATTTAATTTTTCAAACCTTGGTTATAATTTCATTTGGCTACTATTTTTTCATTGCTTTCAAAAGAAAAAAAAAATTTTGTGGTAACATTTTATTCTCAGGCTTCATTTGGCACAGCTTTCTTACTTTTTTTATGAAGCAGTATCATAATAAAAAAAAAATTTAATTAGATAGCTACTTCATAAAACAATAAGAAAATTATCCAAAACGAACCTTAATATTGCTAATAAGTAGTAACGATAAGAAATTTGTTGTCCGACTTTTTCAAAAAAGTATATATTAGTATACCTATTGCAGCTTTAAGCAAAATTGATTTCTTCACAATAAACTTTACAAAAACTATGGCTGTTCAAAACGGCAAATTATTACGTCCGATGTCCGGAATCGTCCGGACAACTATCTAGACACGCCATATCACCAAAATACACTGGGTCCCAGTGTATTTGGATGACGTGGCGTGTCTGGATTGAATGTCCGGACGTCCAGTAACCTGACGTAATAATTCGCCTTTCAAAACAGACCATAAGTCTTCGTTTGTAGCAATTGTCTTACTATTTTCCGCAACAGCTTTATGGCACAAAAAATTCTTGAAATGAACGAAAAACTAGGGCAAAAAATTATCCCAAAGGAAATGTGGACTGCTTTCTAACTGTTTCTTAAAGTAGCTTTCTAGTAAAAAAACATACTTAAATTTTGTACTAGAATTCTGCTTTAAGAAGCATTAAAAAAGCTGTCCAAAATGAAGCATAAGATTTCATTTAGGATGACTTTCTTCTTACTTCTTAAAGCCACTTTTTAGTAAAAAAATTGTGCTAAAAAATAGTTTTAACAAATAATAAGAAAGACGTCTCAAAGGAAGCCTAAATCTAATGTTGAGGAGGGTTAGGCATAACTATAGGATGCTAAATTCAATCTATATGCGAGCATGCCTAATCCTTCCCGATCACTAAATGGTTCAATCTATCATAAATATTTTGGTCATCTTAAATAAATTTAATAATAATAATAAGAGATGCATTTCTTTATCATAAATATCTAAAATTTTCTGTATAGATATTTTGGAAAAAAATCTCCTCACAATATGACATGTCTTTAATGCTCATGATAATGAGTAGATCGTCCCTAAAATCATCCCAAGAATATTTACTAGAAGAACTAGAAGTTGTCTAAGTGAGTTAAGCTAACTCATGAGCTAGCTCGGACTTGATGTGATAAATGACATTACCAGAAAATTATCAATTACCGGCAGAAATTTCCGGTGGATATGTCCAGTTACTAGAGTTTTTTAAATTTTTTGGCTGTCACTTGACCACCAGAAACGTTGTCGGTATTGAGTGAATTTCATATAGTGCGAATCATGACCCAAGTTCATTGAGCAAATGAGTCAAACTTGAGGCAGTCCTGACTCGGCTCTGTTCTCACACATGCATGCTCATTTTAAATATATTAATATAACCTATACTTAAAATATACTAACATTCATGATTTGGAGGACAAAGTTATTGAATATGTTTACAAATTATATCTTACTTTCTAATATTAAGTAATTATTATTATTTCTAAATTCTCATTCTTTTTATCATTTTATTATAATATTTTTTTTGAATAATAATCCATTTATATCTTTCATTATAAATGAGCCGATTCGTGAACCGGCTCGATTTTGTAGAACACAGCACGATTTGAGCTCAAACTCGATTAATAAATCAAGCTCCAGCCCAGATCAAAGGTGACTAAAACTTAACTCGATTAGTTTACATCCCCTAGAAGGAACCAAATATCATCCCTTAAGGCCATTAGAAATTAATTTCGTCCCATTATGCTAATTCTCGTGATATCATAAACATTTTAATTCAATTCATAATTTTAAAAAAATATATTTTAAATCAATACTTTACAAAATTAAACTTATTTTAAATTATTTTAATAATTTAATGTTGAACGACTATCCTTCCCAAAATAAATGTGACAGTTGAGTTGCTCATTTTATATTCATAATTGTTGTCCCTATGATTGTGTTTATAGACGGCTGTCAACCACTTATCTTTACTTATAAGGGATGATGATAGACGCAATAAATGTTGATACCATGGTCCCATTTTTCTCACAGTTAATCTTATACAAGAACAATATTGTGCTTTATCAGGTAAAGTTGCTCTAAATAAATGCTCAACTCATACAAAATGCCATATTACTACACATAACATTATAGGATTTGTTCTATAACTTAAAATATTTAATGTTTACATCTAGTTGATACGCATCATATGCATTGAGAAATGAAATAAATTTTCTGTTTTTACTTAAGTTTTACTCTCAGGAAGCATCTAATTTAGCATCATAAAATTTAGTTGAAAAGGCCGTTTAGTTTGCTAAATTGAAATATAGCGTGCAAAGATTGTAATTTATTTGAATTATTCAGAGTTGTCAGGTTGAGTATAAAATAAATGTGGATGATATTTCTTTTATTTATTTTAATGTCCGTTGAAGTATAATGAATGGAATATAAGGCTAAAAAATTATGGTGACTGGCAGTCAGTGATTGATGAAATGTACAATAGCAGAGGTGGTGGTGGCAAGCGGCAATGACAACAAGAACATACAACAGTGGCTGGTGGTGCCTGGTGAATAGTAGAGAAATGGCGACTATGGCAATGGTGGTGGCAGCAGTGGCAATGGCCAGAGGTGGAGGCTGGCGACCGAGGCTATGGCTAGCGATGTTGCGGCCGCAATGGTAGAGAATTGCAGTATATTTGGTAATATAACAAAACTAATGACATTCAAATACATTAAAAAAAAACTTTAGGGTTTGAAGATGGGAAACCGTCATAGGAGAAAATCTAAGAAGAAGTAATATGTTTTTTTTTTTTTTTGTGATATATCTTTACTTTGGTTGTCTTTTCCCTCATCTGGTTGCTATGTTTTTTTTTTTTTTTCCTGTGATACTGCTTTTGGTATTCTTCGCGTGCTGCAGAAGATCCGAACAATGATGAGGTGGCTTTTTGCGCACCATCTCGTTGGCCTTCGCCCTTCGCTTGCATACAACCTTGGTGGTCATTTCTGTTTTATATTTGAGAGCCTGTATTTGGGTTGTGGGTTATTTCTTGTTGGTTATCTTCTGTGTGGTTCGTGGCTTGTTGCCTCCAATGGATGGACCTTGCTTGACTTGCGGGTGGTTGTAGGAAGCTTCATATCACTTCCTGAGTCTAGCTGGCATCTTCGCCTCTTTTTTTTATTCATTTTTATTCTTTGCCAGCTATTTAGTTTAACACCTCTTTTTGAAGTTGCTTTATATAGTTGATGATTATATCCTTGTAATTTTGTTTTGTTTTCTTCTTGATCTTGGTTGTATTCTCTTTTTTATTGAATGAATTTTGGCATGACCCATTTTGAGAAAAATGAAAAAAAAAAAAAAAAAAAAACTACACGGTGCATTTCAAATATTTTAGAATTTTACTCTGCTTTTTTCTTACTTTATATCAAACATTTTAATACTCCTTTATTTAGAATACTTTACAACCTTTTATTTAAAATAAAACAATCTCCAAGCAGGAGCGGGATTTCATAGCAATATTCTTAAAAAAAAAAAATGGATAATATGATAAGATTGGACATTCAAGACGCCCTTCTATAAACGTCAATTAAGTAATCTGAGGAGGGAAAATGTATTAGTCACTCAAAGTCATAAAATACATTAGAAAATAGAAATAATAAAGAAAGTTCCTTATTTAGCTGATGATATGTTTCATTCTCTTTGGATATGCGTGTTGTCCATAAAGAGCTAATATATATATATATATTTTTTAGTTTATGGATATTGCAATATTGCAATTTTCATCTATATATTATTTTGGACAACTTTATTATTATTTTTTAAAATAGTTTTTAAATACAAAAAAAATTAGTTTAAGAAATTTTTATTCTAAAAAATTATTTTAAAAAACATTAAAAAAACTGATCCAAATGAAGGTTTCATTTGACACAACTTTTTTACTGCTTCTTAAAACAGCTTTCCAGTTTAAAAATTAAAATTTTTATACTAAAAAACTGCTTTAAGAAGCTTTAAGAAAGTCATCACAAATGAAGCCGTAGTATTAATTGAAAATTCCAGCTTCAGGCCTTCAACTAGGGGTGTCAATATTTGACACGACAAGAAAACCCGATCCGAAAATTCAGGGTTGGACCCGACCCAATTTCTAAACGGGTCGGGTTCGGGTTCCAGAAATCGACACATTTGAAAAACGGGTCAGGTTCGGGTTGACCCGACGGGTTGCCGGGTCAACCCGCGAACCCGTTTTAACCTAACCCTTGCGTGACAGCCCGCTACCCCGCAGCACGCCCCGCTGCCGCGACCCCGCTGCCACTCCCAACCGCGAGACCCCGTGCCGCCGTGACCCGCTCCGCGCGACCCCGCTGTCGCCGCGACCACGCTCCGCCGCGGGACCGCGCGACCCTGCCCGCGCTCGCCCTGCGCAATCATTTTTCCCGGGTCGGGTCGTGTCAACCCGGCAACCCGCCGGGTCGGGTCCGGGTTCACATTTCCCACCCGTTTACCTAACCGGGTTGGGTTAGGGTCAACCCGTTTGAACCCGGGTCAGTTCCGGGTCCGACCCGAACCCGACCCATGACCCGAAATTGACACCCCTACCTTCAACTAGTTGAGATAAATGGAGATGCAAACGATTCACTTTCCTCCATAAGACCATATGGTTTCCTGTTCAAGAATCTGCTCAAATTCATCATGCAAGGATATTTCGTACCATGTGTTTAAGCTTTATTTGATTCACTGGCAATTGAATTCTTGTTTTACAGCACGAAGGAATTCACTAAATTTGTCATTTGGTTGTATGGATTAACTTAGAAATTCATGAAGATTATAATAAACACATAAAATCTTTCCAAAACTAGGCTTTGATTATCATGCATAAACGAATGAAAATGAAATATGACTTCACAGGACAAAGATCTGAGAAACAACTGAGGTCTAGTTTGTGACCTGTAGATCCATACCAAATCCGTCACAAACAAAAAAGTATGCTCTTATATGATATCTTTTTTCTTCCTCATAAAGTTTCTTTATATATCTTATCTCATTATCATTCTTTAAGGCTAATAAAGATCTGAGCTTCGTTAGGAACGATTTCTTATTAGTTTTTAAAATAACTTTTTAGTATTAGAAATCTATTTTAAAAAGCAGTAAGAAAATATCAATTTGTAAAGTTATCATTTGACAAGGCTATCATTACCAAGTTGCATAATAAAAAGGGCTGCTTGAAGAAAAAGTTAGGATAGATCATTAGTCTTATAGAAATATACAATATACACATAAAGATTAAGCGTTAGTATTGAAGCATAATTATAAAATATAAATATACAATGAATATCTATAAAACATTTAAATTCACGTAATATACTTTCAAATTAGTGATATTACAATAAGAGAAATTTTTTTCAAAGCATGTATCGGCTCTAAATAAGTATATAAAAGTCAATGCACACTAATGAATTCTACAATAGCGGCCATTGAGAGACTCTTTTTGAGGAAGGCTTATAAAGTTAATTTATAGATTTTATTTACGATATCTTAATAAGTTTAGTGGCTTTATTATGATTTACTTTCACCATATAATAGTTGGTTAACTCTATGGCCTGTTAAGATTGCTTTAAAGTGGGTCTAGAGTCCTTAGTAAAGTGCAAGCTCGTTAAAACCATCTGGACTTTGATAGACTAGTACCAGATCTAGAGGCTCCTAATAGGGGTTTCAAATTCAGGTTTTAGGTTGGGTTCGGGTCGAACCCAAAACTAACCCAGGTTCAAACTGGTTGTCCCGACCACTACAGGAAAATCACCTAAAACCGATGGTTTTTTCCGGCTGTTTGGGTGGTATCACCGGCGGTTTTCGAAAAAAGCGGCGGCTTTGCGGCGGTTATCAAACCGCCGGAAAAAATGGCGTAGGAAACAATTTGCCGGAGGTTTTTATCGGCGGCTTAATTAGCCGACGGTTCTCCGGCGGCTTATACCGCCAGTTATTACCCGTGTTTGTACCGGCGGTGTTCTGTCTGTTCTACTACCGGTCAGGTGACCAACGGCTTACCGGCGGTCCTTCAACGACGGCTTGTCGGCGGTTACAGCTGCCGACGTGCGTTAGATCAACCACCGGCATGCGTCGGTAAATCGCCGGTACTACACCGGCGGTTCTTGGCGATCTTGGCCGACGGTCGTACTGGCGGTCTTGGCCAACAGTCGTACCAGCGGTCTAGACCGCCGGGCTTTCACCGGATAACCACCGGCGGCCGTCAGCAACCGCCGGTATAATACCGACGGTTTAACGAAGTTACCGACGGCTTCAATCAGATGTCAGGTATCGTCGTTTCCGGCGGCCAAACTGCCGGTAGGCCACCCGAAACCTGTAGCACCTGAAAAAAAAAATTGACAGTCTCCCCTCTATATAGGGAAGGTTCACCTTAAATTCTAAACCTGCACATAAAACATTATATAACAAGATTTGAGCAACACCCCGCTATATTCAATCAACTATCACAACTATATACATAAGCACAACCAAACAAAACATTAAATGTAAAAAAAATTAATATGTTTAACCATAAAATATAAGTTCACAAGTTCACAAGTTCAGAATTTCACAAATTCATAAAGTCACAATAAACATAAGAAAGTTCTACTCCTCAGCTGTATTATCGTTGTCTCGAGATGTTCGTCACTGCTCTTCCTCTTGCTTCCTCTAGTTTTCAACTCTGCAGGATTGCAGCTATACTTGCATTTCATTTTGAACCATTCTCATTTCTTCAATCTCTCTAGTTAATGGTGCAACTCTCTGACTCACCGTTTCTTCAACTCCAGTACTTGGATCATAAAATGCCGAGGTGGATGAACTATCCTCATAAGTATAGCCCTGTGAACCCAAGCCATATATCCTCCCCTTTTATCTTCCATCAACAACATCAGACCAAGTATGATACTCAAAAGTATGGGCTGATCCTGAAAATGATCCCTCACCTGTGGAATGGCGGCTTTCTCGAGCTCGTACAAAATCATCCTGCGAGAATAAATCCATAAAATAAATTGTAAATTAATATTACAATTAGTTTTATTAAAATAAATTTTTATTCAAAATTTCCTAAAACATTTACTCACATGAGCCTTCTTAGCCTTTTCATCAACCCACTGATGATCAGCTTGATGTTGATTAGTTCTTATATGCAACTCCAGTGGTGTTGGCTCCCGACTAAGGTACTCTTTCTAAAAATTTAAGATATAGTTATATTAAAATAAATATATTTAATAAACTAATTTAAAACTCTTATCAGTCGCCGCCTATGTTCCGTATGAGGTACCAATCCACCAGTATGAAGAGAGATTCCTAAACCATCATAGTCAGAGACTCTATTCTGTTTATTCTGCTCTTTCATTTTTATAAACTTAGGGGTCACCCAAGCACTACTCAAATCAGCCCAAACGTCCTCTCTAATCCAATTAGGACGCTGCCCGGACTTTATAATGTCCCTGAACATGTCCCTGAGATGGGTCGCTCCTCTCCTCTCAAAATTTGTTATGATCCTCATGTTGTGCTCAGGAAACCACCTAAATTCTTTATGAAAAAATTTAGGCAATAACAAAAAGATTAGTACAAATTAAATCACATATTTGAAATCATACAAAAAAAAGTATACTTGAAATTAGGGGTGTCAACTTTTGACACGACACGAAAACCCGACCCGGAAAATCCGGGTTGAACCCGACCCGATTTCAAAACGGGTCGGGTTCGGGTTCCAGAAATCGACCCGTTTCAAAAACGGGTCAGGTTCGGGTTGACCCGGCGGGTTGTCGGGTCAACCCGCCAACCCGTTTAATTCAAAAAAATTTGAATTTTTGCATTTCCCGCGCCTGCCCGAGCTACCGCCCGCGCTGCCCGCGCCAGCCAGCCTGCGCTGCCCGCGCCTGCCCGCCGCGCGCCTGCCCGCGCTGCCCGCCGCGCGATCGCCCGCGCTGCTCGCGTGCCCGCGTGCCCGCGCCCGACCGCGCCGCTGCGCGCCCGCGTGCCGCCGCTCGCCCGCGTGCCCGCACCCGACCGCGCCCGCGTGCCGCCGCTCGCCCGCGTGCCTACGCCCGACCGCGCCCGCCGCGCGCCCGCGTACCGCCGCTCGCCCGCGTGCCCGCGCCCGACCGCGACCGCCGCGCGCCCGCGTGCCGCCGCTCGCCCGCATGCCCGCGCCCGACCGCGCCCGCCGCGCGCCCGCGTGCAGCCGCTCGCCCGCGTGCCCGCGCCCGACCGGGCCCGACCTCGCCCGCTGTCCCGCTCGCGTCCGCCCGCCACGCTCGAGTCGGCCCGCCGCGCTCGCGTTCGCCGCTGTCGGCCGCCGCTATTCCGGCGCCGGCCACCCAATACGGGTCGGGTCGTGTCAACCCGGAAACCCGCCGGGTCGGGTCCGGGTTCGGTTTTTCGACCCGTTTCTCTACCCGGGTCGGGTTAGGGTCGACCCGTTTCGCACCCGGGTCAGTTCAGGTTCGACCCGAACCCGACCCGTGACCCGAAATTGACACCCCTACTTGAAATTCTCCAAACCACATATCTCTAACCGGCTTTGGGATCTTCTTCCAGGACAAGTAAAGAGCATCATATTTATTCTTTATAATATTCCGGATCATATGTATAGGTGGCCTTAAAGGATTGAAGCTGCAGATTACTTTTTTTATCAATAACATGTAATATATCAAAATACAAATAACTTAATAACATAAATTGAATTTACTTATCGCCCTCTGGCTCAATGTATTGACACTTATCTGTTGCAGCTGCATGATTACTAGCATCAACCTCTGGTGGTCTAGATGGTCCACCTTGTTCATGTTGCATCGGATAGGGATATTAATATGGGTAGGGGTAAGGAGGGCGAGGACTAGTGGATGGACCTACTGCCTGTGATGATGGTGGAGGGTAATGTGGATAGAATGGAGAGGCATGTATCTGATCTGGAGAGGGGTAGTGAGGACTCGTCGAGGGAGGAGGGAAGTGGCCAGGGAGGTATGGAGAAATAACTGCAGGTGGATCTAAAGGTCCCTGACCCTGCTCACTCGGGGACTGCTGTTGTCCCCTGGGTGGTGGTGTAGGTACAACAACAGGTGGAACTGAAGGTCCCTCACCTTCATCAGGCTGTGTGGCTCTGTTGGGAGTAACAGTAAACTTCTTACGCCGAAACTTTGAGGCAAATGATTTCCTAGGAGGATCATCGCCTGAAGCCATCTATATTAAAAGAAATAATTAGTAAAGCATTGTAATATATAAAAAGTATAAATAAAAGAAGCAATTAATAAAGCAATTACTGAATTACAAAAAATAGTTAATAAAGTAGTTAATGAATTACAAAAAGTAGTTAATAAATACAAGTTGAAAATTAACAATTTCATTTCTTAGAATTCAAAAAGTACTATTCAAAATATTATAAAACAGTAAAATTCTATTATTCTAAATTACAAAAACTACTCAGAATCATCAAAACTATTTTTATTTCTCTCAAGGGTATCATCACTTTCATCCTTGTTCTCATCTTCGCCTGAACTAGTTGAACTATTCACATCTTCTAACTCCATTTCAATACTAGAGGTTGTAGTTGTCATCTCCTCAATTTCAACAGGCATACAACTTGACATCTCATCCTTTTGATGTGCAGTTGCTACAATGTATTGTTGATCAATTATTTCCCGTACTTTTATTTTTATGACAGCTAGCCAATTTTTTTTGTCTCTACGATCGCTGGGATATTTGCTGAAATAAACTTGAATAGCTTGACTTGCTAACACAAATGGATCAAACTTCACGTATCTTCTACTATGTTTTACATATATAAAACCATACACATGATGAATCATTGTGCATCTATTCTGTACTGGATCATACCATCGACAGTTAAACAAGCATACAAAATTCTCATCTTCGTCTGGGTATTCCAAGTCAAGAACCTCATTTAGAATACCGTAATAATCACACTCATCTTCTTCATGAGTGTTCCCTCTAACACATACTCCAAAATTTTTAGTTTTTCTTCCTTCACTTCACGATTTGGTATGAAATCTGAACCCATTCACTATATATATTGGCAAAGTTTTTACTTTTCACATTGGACCCTATGCTAGTGCTTGCAAACATTTATCGAAGCATTTGTTATCAGGGTTTTGTACCTAGAAATATTTTTAAATATTAGTATTTTTTATAATAAATAAGATTTAAATTTTAAAATTGATGTGCTCATATCTGATCTGAACCAAGTTGGAAATTCATTTGCATCAGCTTGCTTAATATCCCTCGAATTTGTCAAAGGCAAATTGCTTACGAAATACCTGGTGACAAATAATACTTTAGTATTTCAACTAAACATTACTCATTATTAACATTATGCAAGAACTTACTCAAAGATTGGCTCAACCTCTTCACAGTTCAGTAGCATATACAAATTTGCTGTATTTATTTCTAAATTGTTGAGAAATCTTTCAACACATTTGCCACTGTGCTTTCCTTGCCTTCTAAATACTGATAGTGCAACATGTGATTGTTCTTCTACATCGAAGTTCATGTTATGACCAATCTTTGTTCTTATACTTCTTACACGGGGCTCGATGTATTAGGAGCAAAAGTAAGTTGTTTCTTGAGACAAATATACTTCACATATTGATCCTTCTGGTCGTGCTTTATTCTTAACATATTTTTTCAACTTGTTCAAATATCTATTAAACAATTACAATAATCAAGTTAATAAAAATATGTTATCTCAACTTATTCAAAAATATTGAAGACTTAATAAAAATCTGAAACCATTTACCTTTTGAAAGGATACATCCAACGATAATGTACAGGTCCACCAACTCTAGCTTCGTAAGGTAGATGGAGTGAAAGATGTTCCATAGAATAAAAAATATCGGGGGGAAATATCTTTTCTAACTTGTAGAGGATGATTGGTATGTTATCCTTGTACATCCGTAAAGCATATTAGCTTAGTTTAGATGAGTATAAATCTTTGAAGAAAATGCTAAGCTCAGTCAACAGATTTGATATGTAATCGGGTAACAAACAGACTATGATCGGAAGAAGAACCTCCATAATTATGTGACAATCTTGACTTTTTAGTCCAAATAACATTGTCGATTTCATGTCAACACATCAGCTTATATTTGATCCATAACCATCAGGCATCTTTAAACCTTTAAACCACTAACATATCGATCATTTTTTTCTCTAACATGAAATAATACGGAGCTTTGGGCTTCATTATTTTATTGTTGATTGTTGTTACTAACTCCAGATTTTTTTGCCGGCAATACTCTTTAATGTCCATCTTTGCTTTGACATTATCTTTACTCTTACCTTTAACATCCATAATTGTATAAAAAATATTGTCCAGGAAGTTCTTATTAATGTGCATAACATCCAGATTATGTCTTATAAAATTAGTTCTCTAATATGGTAATGTCGAGAAAATACTTTTTTTAATCCAATTATGTTCAACACCATAACCCGGAAATTTAGACTCTAATAGCATTGAAAAATCAATAATTGTTGGAATGTCAGAAAGCCTCTGTAGTATATCATCACCACTTAATCTGGGTGGAGGAGGTGACCGCTCAAATCTATTTTTAACAAATGCTTTCTTATTTCTCCGAAACTGATGATTAGCAGGAAGAAACATACGATGACAATCAAACCAAGTATTTTTCCCTCCATATTTTAATGTGAAAGCTTTACTATTCTCCATGCAGTAAGGACATGCTAATTTTCCTGCTGTGCTCCAACCAGACAACATACCATAAGCTGAAAAATCATCAATAGTCCACAACAATGCAGCTCGAAGGAGAAAATTTTGTTTTGTTGATATGTCATATGTTAGCACTCCTTCTTCCCATAACAACTTGAGGTCATCAATTAATAGTTGCAAAAAATATTAATTTTTTACTTTCGGATTATGTGGTACAAGTATTATAAGAGTTAAGAACATGTACGGAGTAGTCATACACATATATGGTGGAAGTTGTATGGTGTCAATATAACTGACCAACAAGAGTACGGTGTAGCTGTTTGACTATGGGGGATAAAACCATCAGCACATAATCCTAATCTTATGTTGCGGGGTTCAGCAGCAAATGAAGCATGCACTCGATCAAAATGTTTTCATGCTTCAGCATCTGATGGATGAGAAAGAACATCATTTTTTGCTATTTTCTCATTATGTCATCTCATATGGCCTGCTGAACTCATTGATGCATAGAGTCGCTAAAGTCTTGGAATGATTGGTAAATAAAATAAACGGGAATATTACACATCTTTTTTTGGACTACGTTGCTTTCCCGAGTTTGGCTTAAACCGAGGAGCATTACAGGTGCGACAAAAAACTTCTGCTACATCATCCTTGTAATATACATCCATTGATACAACAATCAATTTTTGTAGCAGTGAGACCCAGCTTGGATACTAATTTCTTCTTTCTGTACAAGTCTGAGGGAATTAAATTGTCCACTGGATTAGTTTCCTTCATAAGACCAATAAAGTCATTGAAATAATCACGGGGAATACTATACTCAGTTTTAATACTTAGCATCCTCACTGCAATGGATAATTCTGAATGTGTACTGCAACCATCCCAAATTGACTTTTGAGCTGAATGTAATAACTCAAAAAAATTTTGTGCTTCTGCATTTGGTGGCTCTTCCGCACTATACCTTAAATTATGACCTGCTACATTAAAAATCAGTTCTTCATAGGGTCTATTCATTTGATCTTCATCAAATATTTCATAAGCTGTAGATGAACCGGCATGAGCATCTCTGTGTGGCTCGTACTCGCCATGTGATGTCCAAATCCAGTAGTTTGGAAGAAATCCCCTACGATATAAATCAACCTTCACATCATCGGGCTTGAGGAATACTAGATTTTTATGCATCAAATATGGACATCTAAACATTTTATCAAACTGAAAGGAAGACAGTTGAGATGCAACTTGAATGAAAGTTTCAACTCCTTGTATAAATTCAACTGTCAATCCTTTTCGACCTGACAACAATCTGTTATACATCCAACTTCTCTCTTCTTGGATAGTCATTTGGACGTTGAAGTAAATGCCCTCCTACATAGTTATGAAAATATTATTTATAACACATGTGAAAACGTGCTATACTTTAGGGGGATCTCCAGAGCAAAGGGCATTAACCCAAAAAGTTGTTATATAATAGCTTGTGACTACAACTTCATACGAGGATAAAAATTAAAGATGTTGTATAATCTTGAAACTTGTGGTCTTAAAAAATTCACACCCCGACCTCTGCTGAGAGACTTCTAAGGTGTGTTCTAGATTTATGATTCTTAAGTTTTTCTTGATGTATGATTCTTAAGCTTTATTCATGCATCTATCTTAACATTCTTGTTTTTGTCATATTCAAATTAGATATCAATGAATTATTTACAACTTAACAGGATAATCAAACCCAAATATTGGCTACAGGATAATCATCAACACTAACTAACCATCTACGTCAACTATCAACAACAACAACATCAATTCTTTATCCCACTACGTGGGGTTAGCTACATGAATTCTTTTTCTTCATTGTGTACTGTTAAGAGTAAGATTCTCATTTACATTTAAAGAAAAGTTTATTTTTAATACTTTATAACCAAGTCTTTTTATTGATGCCTATAACTTTCTTAACATGTATCAAATCTAACATATATTCTATTCTAACTGGGACATCAAAAAGATTGATGTTTTATGCGACCAAATCATCTAAGGCAACATGGGGTTAGCTATATGAAGTCTTTTTATTCATGCTCTTTAATCTTATGTACCACAGGAGCTACTCCAAACTTTTCACATATACTCTCATTTCACATTCTATTCCTATGAGTGAACTCACTCATCTACCTAAGCATCCTCATCTCTACAACGCTTGCTCTCTTTCTCTCTCTATATCTCTATCCCTTTTTCTAGCTCTCTCTTGCTCTCTCTCTCTCTCTCTCTCTCTCTCTCTCTCTCTCTCTCTCTCTCTCTCTCTCTCTCTCTCTCTCTCTCTCTCTCTCTCTCTCTCTCTCTATCTATCTATCTATCTATCTATCTATCTATCTATCTCTCTTACTCTCGCTCTCTCTCTCTCTCTCTCTCTCTCTCTCTCTCTCTCTCTCTCTCTCTCTCTCTCTCTCTCTCTCTCTCTCTCTCTCCCTCTCTATTTTCCCTATCTTTATCTTTTCGCTCTTTCTCTCTCTCTCTCTCTCTCTCTCTCTCTCTCTCTCTCTCTCTCTCTCTCTCTCTCTCTCTCTCTCTCTCTCTCTTTCTTTTCTCTCTCTTTCTCTCTCTCTCTCTCTCACTCTCTCTTGCTCTCTCTAACACTTGCTTGCTCTCTTTCTCTCTCTCTCTCTCTCTATATATCTCTCTCCCTCTTTCTAGCTCTCGCTCTTGCTCTCTATCTATCTATCTATCTATCTCTCTTGATCTCTCTTTTCTCTCTCCCTCTCTCTCTTTTCTCTCTCTCAATCTCTCTCTTGCTATCTTGCTCTAACCCAAAGTCACAATCAACCCATTACATCTATCATTACTAAATTTACACATAATAAATAGAAATTTAGATCTACTCAAATGATTACAAGATTACCTCTTGCATATGTCTAGATTACAACCTAAATCATACAATAAATTACAAACTCTTGCAAATGTCTAGTGAGAACAAATAATCACAGAAAAACATTAAAGATTACCTTCAAATCCCGGTTTTTCTTCAACTCACACGAAAACTAGGGCAACCGGTGTGAGATGGAATGCTATAAGACAGCAGCTTGATCGAGCGAGAGGCGGCCGGTGTGGGGTCGGTGGTCGGAGAGAGTTCGTCGGCGGTCGGAGAGAGGTCATCGGCGGCAAGACAGCACGCTCGATCGAGCGAGAGGCGAGCGGAGGCGATGGCAGAGCTTGTCCGAAGTGAGAGAATGAAAGAATAGAAATGAAATGAGAGGCTCAAGCCTGTTAATTTTAGGGCATTTACCAGCGGCCTTCCGGCGGTGCCGACAGCTGGTAATGGGATCACTTATCTACGACGGTCTAGGCCGCCGGTAAACTGCCGATAATATTGAGGTCCGGCAGTTTATCCGGCGGTTACATGACCGTCGCTATTAGCGGCAGCTTAAAGTTACAAAATCCCTGTTTAGGCCGCCGGTAATAGCCGGCGGTAAAATCGCCGGCCAAATCGCCGTTCGTATAGGCGGTCCTATAACCGCCGGTCATGATAACCATAAATTGGCGATTTTCCTATAGTAGACCCTGACCTGGTTTTGCAAACGGGTTGAAAACACAAACACAAACCAGACCCGTAAGGATACTGGGTTGACTCGACCTGACATGGTTTTGTAAACTCGTGGCTCGCATTAATTGATGGAGGCGAGATGGTGGGGTTCTCGCCGACCAATCAGCGCTCACTTGGTCATGGCGGTATGCAGGCTTGGCATGCTAGCGCGGACGTGGATGGGATGACATGAATTCCATGAGGATAGAACTAGACGCTTATAGGCACTCGATGTGAATGAGACTAGACACGAGTAGTTAGGGCACTCACATCAGGCACGTGCACTCGACGCGACTTGTTAGCGCGGACGAGATGAGACTTGTTAAGGCGTTTTTCTTGCGTTAACCCGGGTTAAGTTTGGGTTGCCAGGTCAACCCGAACCCAACCTATTTTTTTAAAACATATAAAATTTGGGAACCAGAATTGGGCTCGTTTTGAAATTGAGTTGGGTCTAACCCAAAATTTTCGGGTCAAGTTCGAGTCAGATTTTTATATCGTGTCAAATATTTACACCTGTAGCTCCCAATGCTTAGCTTTGTAAGTTTAAATCTTAGTCATGGTTAATCTCTAGTTTCAATAGGTTCAGGTCGATAGGATCATTCAAGGCTCAACTATACTTATTGGTCTTATTAACCTTAATTAGTCCATGGAAATTAATGATTGATAAGCTAGGGCTTAAAATTGGTTTTCCAATGTATTAAACGTGCATGTAGACCTCTTAAAGCTTATATGTTTATGAAAGTCATATTCAATTTATTATTGGTCATACCGAGTCAAGTATTTGCCATACTCAGTGGATTATGGGCCATACCAGTAGATTCATATGAGGCACATGCATGTAACTTCCATATGAGATAACTATTTGAAGGAAAATTTTTCCTTCCCTCATTTTTTCTATAATTCCATTCAATAAATAGGAATTGTTAAGAAATTTTGATTGAATCTAATAATAAAAGGTTAAGGGAAAAATAAAGCATTCGCTTCACTGGAAAATTTTGTTTCTTAAAAAAAAAAAATCATAAATTATGATTATAATTAACTTAATTGTCAGTCATAAAGAATATGATTAATAAATGCTTCTAAACTGGCACGTAATTAATGATAGTTAAAGATATAGCTGAAGTCATGTGACCCTTCATTTGGAACAGTTTTTTTAGTCCGTTCTAAACAAGCTTTTAGTATTAAAATTTCTAACAAAGCTTTAATATCATTATGTTCTTTGATAATTTGAATGATTATGACTTCATTTGAGACGGTTTTTTTGCTGCTTCTTAAAGTAGTTTTTTGATAAAAAAAATAAGAATTTTATATGAAAAATTGTTTTAAGAAGTAGTAAAAAAATTGTCTCAATCAAAGTCAAAGCCAAGCTGAGCAAAGAAATTTGACACTTATTACCCATTTTTTGGTGAATTTATTTTCCTCTTATCATTTAATTGATTTTAAACATAAAATTTATTAGAGAACAAAAAACTACAATAAAATCAATGCACGTACTTTATCGTATTAAAATTTCTAAAGATAATCTATATGACAATCATATAGCACCCTTGACAGTAACATCACGTGAGTGATTTCATTTGTAATTTAATCATCATAATAGTAGGAATTTAGAAACATCGAAGTGTGCATTTAGCATGCATGAAATTTCATGAAATCAGAGGGGCAAAAATTTTTGCCTTGTCAAAATATCTTTGACTTCGTTTGTAATAATTTTTTGCTATGGTTTTTCACTGTTTTCAAAAAAAATTATGCTAAAAAGTTGCTTTTAAAAACAATAAAAAAACTGTTCCATTCTTTTGGGATGACTTTCTTACTGATTCTTAGGAACTACAAAAACTTTTTATAAAGATGATTATAATGTTGCTATTGAGAAAATACTTTTTGAACGTGCTAGCTATAGAAAGTAGATACCTAAAATCAACAAAAAAATTTGTTAAATAGAAACTATAATTGCAGTTTGAAAAGTAAAACAATAATTAGGATAACTGACACGTCAGCCATCTTTAGGTTTCTTTGTAATATTAGTTAGCTTTTCACCTCTCTCACTCTATATATATATATATGTCTATGTAACCTCTCTTTATGAATATACTTTTAAAATTTATATTCATGTGCAAGTTCTGCTCCTCCTCCTATCTTCATCTTTTGGTTCTTTCATGGTATCAGAGCTTAGGCTCCTCCATGGCCGATCAAGACTTCATAGCCTCCCTATCTCCCTCCTCCTCCACTACCTCCAGCAATCTCCAAGACTTCGTCGTCTCAACACCCCTCAAATTTCTCATCTCGAATCTAAAGAATATGGTTCCTACGCCCCTCTTGAAAGTTCGTTAGGGATGTTAAGCCCTATGAACTTAGTCCCAAGCTAACCAAGAGGGGGGGGGGGGGGGGGGGGTGAATTGGTATTGTAAAAACTCTTTTCACAAAGAAAGAAAATTGCACAAACCAAATCACACCACAGAAATAAATGCGGAATTTAAAAGCGCGGAAGCAAGAAAAAGAACACAGAAATTTATAGTGGTTCGGTCGACTCGACTTACATCCACTCCTTGGAGGCACCCTCCAAGTATTGAACTACAAAACGTGACTCTCCTTTAGCCCCCACAGCTAGGCGGAGAAGCCCTCACAAGAACCTCCTTTTTGCTACCCCGGCAAGGCAGAGAACCTTCCTCCTTTTGCTTCCTCCTGAAGCTGGCAGAGAACCAAAACCAAAAGCAAACTCCTTACCTCTACCGACCCTTCCACGGATGAGAAACTCTAGACGAAGATGAAGCAGAGCGATCCTTGAAGCAACCCTTGTGAATCCCCTCACAAGCTCCCCCTCACAAGATCTTCTCTCTCTCCTCTCTCTCTTTCTCTCCTCAAGGTCTTCTCAGGTCAAGGCAGCAGCCAAAGGTCTTGAAAAACGTTGAACATGAGCTCTTAAATAGAAGAGCTTCAAAGGAGCTCATTAATTGTAAGTTGCCGACAATATCGTCCAGGCCGATATTGACATCGGCTTGGCCGATCAGTACAAATCAATGAAGATCGGCCAGAGCATAGCCCTGGATGCAAAACAGGACGATTGAAAATTAGCTTGATCGTCCAGGCCGATCTCACTATCGTCCTGGCCGATCAGTTCAAATCAGAGGAAAATCGTCCTGACAATAGTCCTGGATACGAGCTGGCCGATGTTTATCGTCCTGAAGTAACTTAAGGTTTTTGACTGGATCGTCCTGGCCGATCCTGCGATCGTCCAGGATGATATGATCGTATCATTCATCCTTAATTACTCCCTTGATTTCCTGAACAATTATGATATAATTTGTGAATATCGTCCAGGCCGATCCTAGGATCGTCCTGGCCGATAATTTAAAAATACAGTATACCTTAATTGACTATGGTGGCTACTTCTTTCTTTTTTGAGCTTATCGTCCTGGCCGATACACGTATCGTCCAGGCCAATATGTTAATGACGACTGCCTTAATTAAGAAACCTTACTTAGACTTTCTGTTTTAAGCTGATCGTCCCGAACGATATAAATATCGGCCGGGCCGATGTGGGCAAAAATAGAAATTTTAAGCCCCTTAAGTGTGTGTGTGTGTAGGGTTACTTAGCATCAGTCTCTTTGACAATTACAAGTAGACTCAAGAGGTGAAAATTAAACGTACAGACTGACTCAACCCTAAACCTACGCAATCCTGAACTTGGCTCCTTCTTGATCGTCCGATCTTCGATTCCTGAAAAGTTATAAGCAACAAGTAGTCCAAGAGAAACAGTGTTTGTCAATCATCAAAACATAATACATAAAAAATAGGTTTGCAACACCTCTCCTGCGACAATTATCCAATTTGCCGTATATATCTCCAACATTTTTCTGCAAACGGGTCTTCCTGGCTTCCTTACCGGCGATAACTCAAGTCCTCCTGATACTACCTCTAAATTGGCGGTTGATAGATCAGAATTTGATCTCAGCGCTATTTTCTACAATTTCCCCGACAATCCTACCATACGTCCTCCCCTCCTCCACTGCCTACGAGGTTTGGCAAATTCTTGCAAGAAGAATGCAACCCGCAAATCGCTCTCGCGTCATCTCAAGAACGAGTTACATCATATCCGGATGCACAATACTTCTATGCAACAATATCTCATGCAAATCAAGACTCTCGTGGACAACATAGCAGCCTCGGGCTCATAACTCGACACTAAAGACATTATTCTCTACATCCTGAATGGCTTACCTTCTACCTACAACTCGTTCAAGACAGCAATTCGAACCTCATTAAACCCCATTGATCTTGATACTCTTTACTCACTCTTGTGCAGTGAGGAGATCAATATTCAACAAGAAACACACAAAGAAGCTTCAGACAACACCACACTCTATGTCTAGTCTGTGACTCCAGCTCGGGCAATGGCTCATTTCGCTTCGTCAAGAACAGCAACCCTGCAAATCAAAACTCCCTTCCAGGCCCTATGCGTCAGCCTTCTGGTTCAAATCAGATGGATAGACCCACATGTCAAATTTGTGGTAAGCTCGGTCACATCGCCTTGAATTGATGGCACAAGTGTATTCTCAAATATGTACCAACCACAATATTGTATACCCCGAGAGCCCTCCTGACGCAGCAATCTCCGACCCTCACAAGTGACTGGATTCTTGATTCTGGTGCGTCGACTCAACTTACTCGGTATCTCAGCAATCTTCAAAAAAGCTCGGCATATCAGGGATTAGACTCGGTATCTGTTGCAAACGGCTCCTCTCTACCAATTCAAAAATCTAGTCAAGGGATTCTTCCTCTTCCTGACTCGGCTCATAAGCTCTACCTTCAAAACTTGCTTCATGTTCCGAAATTAGCTCAAAATCTTATCTCTATCTCAAAATTAACTGATGATAATTAAGTATCTATTTGCTTTGATGCTAATGACTTTGTTATTAAGGATTTACAGGACAATCGTCCTCTTCTTCATGGTCGGTTGGATAACAGACTATACAAACTCCGGGACTCCCCCACTAACAAACCGCAAACTCTTCTAGCCAAAAAGTCCTCGGCTCAGTGTTGGCATGAAAGGCTTGGTCACCCACATCATGGGGTCCTCACCAACCTCCTAAATCTGCTACCCGATCTTGATTTTAGTTCAGGAAAAATTCTTTGTACTTCTTGTAATATGGCCAAAAGCCATAAACTAGTTTTTAATAAAAGTACAACCACTTCTCCTCATGCATTTTAGCTGATTCACACCGACGTTTGGGGTCCTGCCCCTTAACAATCTCTAAATGATTTTAGTTATTACGTAATTTTTGGAAAAAATTTCTCAAGATATAGATGATTGTACTTTATGCACTAAAAAAATGAAACATATTCAAAATTCACTCACTTTTGCTCATTAGTGAAAAATTTATTCAATGCTACGCCCAAATTCTTGAGATATGACGGCAGTGGCGAGTTCACTAGCACCCAATTCAAATTATTCTTGTCTACTCATGTCATCACTCACAAAATCAGCTCTCCACACACACCCGAGCAAAATGGGATTGTTGAATGCAAGAACATACATCTTCTGGAGATCACCCGGGCTCTTCTTCGTGCCTCCAAACTTCATACAAAATTCTGTGCCAAAGCGGTCTCTACTGCAAACTATCTCATCAATCGTCTTCCATCTAAAGCCATCGTTCAACGCATTCCATATCAGCTGCTCCATACAACCCCTACATCCTACACACATCTTCACACCTTCGGCTGCCTCTACTTTCCATGGCTCCGACCGTATGCCATAGATAAACTATCTCCTCGCTCACAATCTTGTATCTTTCTCAGGTATTCCACTCAGCACAAGGGTTAACGTTGCTTAAATACGCTCACAAACAAAATCCAAATCTCTCGACATGTCATTTTTCACGAAAATGTCTTTCCCTACATTAACTCAACACACTCTATCAGTACCAACCCGACTTTCAAACCTCACACGAACTCTTTCTCTATGCTTCTCCTTTCTCCAACTTCTGTTGGGAATTACTCACCTTATCCTCCACCGCACACTAACACTAAACAAATTTCTATTCCAACACTTCAGGATCCGTTGGGTGTGATCCAGAGCTCATTTACTATCCCGTCCAGCACGGCGACATCCAGTAAAGCCAAACAAAATCCACCACTGCATCACATGCAGACCCGTGCAAAATCAGGTATTCACAAACACAAACAAATCTTTAATCTTTCCACCACTGTTTCCCCTTCCACCACACCCACCACCTATGCCCAGACATTAAAATTGTAACACTGGCGTTCAGCAATGCTGTCAAATTCCTTGCTCTTCAACAACAAGGTACATGGGTGCTTCTTCCTCCCCCTACCAATGACCCAATCCTAAGTACTAAATGGACATTCAAAACCAAAACACTACCAGAAAGAATGATCGATCGACACATGGCCAGCTTAGTCACTCAAGGATTCAATCAAAAGCCGGAAGTCAACTACTCTGAAACTTTTACCCCATCTCCAAAATGCCTACAATCAGGGTGCTGCTCACTCTTGCTCTACACCGAAGCTGGCCCAGTCTTCATCTTGACATATCAAACGCCTTCCTCCATGGTGACCTAACATCAAATATCTAAATGCTTCAACCAACAGGTTTCATCGACTCTCAACATCCAACCTACGTCTGCAAACTTCAAAAATCTTTATATGGTCTCAAGCAGGCACCCTGTCAATGGTTCCACAAACTCCTTCATCAGAGTCATTATGTTCAACATCTCCTCCAAACCTCTAGCCTTGCAGATTGTAGTCCAGTTCCAACTCCCATCACTCCCACAAAATCCTCCACGACAGCTCCCGATACACTGTTCTCCAACCCGCAACTCTATCACAAGCTCGCAAGATCACTTTAATACCTTTCCATCACCCGTTCGGACATCGCGTTCGCCACCAATCGCATCTGTCAACATATGCATGCCCCCACTGACCACCATTTTCTATCTCTCAATCATCTACTCCGATACATAAAAGGCTCCTTGCACTACGGTTTACCTATAACTCTTGGCAACCTTCAGCTTCACACTTATACCTATGCAGATTGGGCATCTTACAATGTAGATAGGAAATCAATATCCAGTTTCTACATGTTTCTTGGCTAAAATCTCATCTTCTGGTTAGTTAAAAAGCAAGCCACTGTCGCCAAGTCATCTACTGAGGTAGAGTATAGATCTCTTTCGGCTGCAACCTCAGATGTCTTATGGTTATGTCGACTAGTAGACGAACTCTAGATTACGCAACAATCTCCAACCATAATCTACTACGACAAAACATCCGCCATTGCGCTCGCCAACAATCCAGTCTTTCACACTCAAACTAAGCACATCGAGATATACTATCACTTTATCCTTCAACACATCAACTTCGGCTCTATTACCATCAACCACATCAGCTCCGCCGACCAAATAGCTGACGTCCTTACCAAGCCTCTTTCCGCTAATAGATTTGAAGAGCTACGATACACGCGAATTAACCATTCAGGATAACTGACAAGTCAGCCATCTTTAATTTTCTTTGTAATATTAGTTAGCTCTTCACCTCTCTCACTCGATATATATGTCTTTGTAACCTCTCTTTATGAATATACTTTTACAGTTTCTATTCCTATGCAAGTTCTGCTCCTCTTCCTATCTTCATCTTTCAGTTCTTTCAAATACAACCTAAGTTATGATGCATCTAAACATATTTGCTTTAGATGATACTAAAGTGCTTGAATCATTAATGAAATACATCAATTTGAGAACTTACATGAGAACTCTTGTTGCAATAGATAATTGAGTAACTTGTGTTCACCAGAAGTGCTAACTAAAAGGTTTATTTTATACATAATTTTTAAAACCAAAATAACATATCTTGATAAATCATATGCTTTGTGTAAAAAATAATGAAATAGGAGAATTATGTGAAGCTATGACTTTGTTTGGGATGATTTTTTTATTGTTTCTTAAAGAAACGTTTTTCTTAAATTGGCTTTCTAGTACAAAAATTTTAATTTTTGTACTAAAATGACACTTTAAGAAGTAGTAAAAAAGCAGTCTCAAAGGAAACCGATATTTTGTGTTGGATAAATGACATGTTTCCTCTCAAGGCAAGTAATATTAAGAATTGTACAGGAATTGATGTTGGCATCACCTGTAAGAATAAAAATAGTGGAACAAGAAGGGAATTGCAATAGAACATTAGCAAATTCTATAGTGTATTTTTCTATTTTCTTGTAGCAACCATCGGCCAGGGTTTAACTATCATCCCCTCCATACTACAAAAGGACCGAACAGTAAAAAGGTAGTGTAATATTGAATAACTGACTATAGAAAGGTAGCAGAGGAGTACATGCTCTCTAACAAAATAAAGCAGTAATTGGCTAATATTAATATGTAACTAATATTAAGTAATATTCTCATGGAGTCACTACTACTCATGGATGCACCGCATCATTTATCCTTGCTCTGAAAAGAATCTGTGCTAACATATTCGATATTGGTGGTGCTATCATTAGGAAGAGTATAAGAGTAAATGTCAGCAACATTGAATGTGTGTGATGTATTGAATTTTGCTGGTAAATCCACGACATAAGTGTTGTCATTGATTCTTTTACTAATATGAAACAGACCCCATTTCTTCTTGGTAAGCTTGGAATAGTTGCCCAGTGGAAGGCGTTCCCGGCATAAACGTACGACGACCAAATCTCCTGGTTGGAAAATCTTCTTCCTGCGGTGGGCATCTACAGTAAGCTTATACTTACTGATTGATTCTTGGAGCTTCAATCGTACGTCAGATAGGAGATTTGTGAATTGATCGGCTAAAGCATTAGCAACTTTGCTTTGAATTTTTGGGAGAACTACAATGTCAAGAATGGTGTTTGCCATTTTAGTGTAACCAATGTTGAATGGGAACATACGGGTCGACTGATTGTTCATGGAGTTGAAAGCAAATTCAGTGTGGCCAAGCACTTCATCCCAAAGTTTAGGATGTTCTTGTACTATGCAACGAAGTAGATTTCCAAGAGTCTGGATCACTACTTTCGTTTGCTCATCCGTTTGAGGATGGTAAGATGAGCTTAGTTGAATTTGCGTATTCAATCGCTTCCACAGCTCCCGCCAAAAATGTCTTATAAACTTAACATCCCTATTAAAAGTTAGACTCCTCGGTATACCATGAAGGTGAACAACGTCTTTGAAAATAATTTTGCAACATTAAGAGCATCAACCATTTTTTTGTAGATAAGAAAATGCGCCGTTTTAGAGAAGCAGTCTACCACTACCATAATGGAATCATTACCGCGTTTGGTCTGAGGAAGTCCCAAAATGAAATCCAAACTCAAATCTTCCCAAATTGTTTCTGGAACTGGCAACGACTGGTACAATCAGATGTTCTGGCCCCCACCTATTTGCTTTCACATATAACATATCTCTGGATAATTTTAGTGACAACTTTCCTTAATTATGGCCAAAAGAACCGCTTCTACAGCTGAGCAATTATTTTATCACGGCCATTATGGGCGGACATACCTCCAGCGTGAGCCTCTTGTATGATCCGCTACCTCCAAGATGAGTTAGGCACACACAGTAAATTATTTTTGAAAAGGAATTCTTGTTGTAAAGAGTAGTCAACCACAGGTTCTTTATTATTGCATTTAACCCATAAAATTTGAAAGTAATCATCACTAGGATATAGCTCCTATAAACATTCCAAACTAGCGAATTGTGTTTGCAATTTAGTCAGAATGGCAACCCTTCAACTTAAACCATCCGCTACCCGATTTTGTATGCAACACTTGTTCTTTAGTACAAATATGAATTTCTTTAAGAAAATAATCCATCGTGCATGCATTCTGTTGATAGTTTTTTGAGAATTAATATACTGCAGCACCTTATGATCACTACAAAGAACAAAATCTTGATGCAGTAAATAATTCTCCCATTGCTTTAGAGCTCTAATAACAACATATAGTTCTTGCTTGTATACTGTCCACCGTTGTCTCGATGGGCTCAACTTTTCACTAAAATTTTCCACGGGCTTATTATCTTGCGAAAGGACTGCACCAACTCCCACGGTTGACACATCAGTGTCGACCAGAAACGGCTTATCTAAATCTTGTAATGATAATATTGGAGTGGTGGATAGAGCTATTTTAATAGTTTCAAAGCTTTCATGTTGTTCATCTGACCAAGAGAATTGGGATTACTTTAAAACATCTATAATAGGTGCCATAACAACACTAACCCCCTTAATAAATCTGCGGTAAATGTTAGCTGATCCATGGAAACTGCGAATCTCAAAAAGGGTTTCGCGGGGTTGGCCAGTCAACTATGGCAGCCACCTTCTTTGGGTCTACCATGATTCCCTCTGCCAAAATGATAAAACCCAGAAATACAACCCGTGTAGTTGCAAATTCACATTTGAGAAAATTCAAAAAGAGTTTATTCTTTCTTAGAATTTCAAAGTTGGCTGTTAGATGTTGGATATGCTCCTCCAAAGTAGAACTGAATACTAGGATGTCGTCGAAATACACCACACAACAGTGATTAAGAACCGGTTTTAACTTTTCATTCATCAAATGCATGAAGGTTGCCGGTGCATTGCTCAACCCAAATGGCATTACTTTCCATTCGTATAAACCTTGGAACATTTTGAATGTGGCCTTCCATTCATCACCCGGACGGACTCAGATCTGATGATAACCACTCCGCAAATCATGCTTAGAAAAAACATGTGCTCCTGATAGCTTGTCTAGCATGTCTTCCATCCCCAGCATCAGAAACCTAAATTTAACTATGATTTTGTTTATGGATCGACTATCCATACACATTCTCTAACTACCATCTTTTTTTGTTACTAACAGGGTCGGTATAGCACAAGGACTCAAGCTCGGTTGAATCAATTGTTTTCCAACATTTCATCAACGATATGCTGCAGTACTTTTAAGCTCATTTGGACTCATCTTGTAATGAGGCAGATTTGGCAATGATGCTCTAGGCATGAATTATATCTGGTGTTGAATGGCCCTTATAGGTGGAAGTTTGGATGGCAGTTCCGGTGGGGAAATATCAGAAAATTGTTGTAGCAACAAACTAACACTTTATGGAATTACAACTGTTTGTGTGGTACAACTTTGTTCTTTGATAACCAATGCCATAATACAAGAGGACTCTTTCCATTCATTTAGCAACTTTTTTCCAAATACATTAAATAGCATGTTTTTAGAGCTTGCAACATTTGAATCTTGGTCAGGAGTCCGAGGCAATAATCGTAATCTTTTGCCCTTCCATTCAAATGAATAAGTGTTAGCACGACCATCATAAATTGCTCCCACATCAAACTGCCAAGGTCAACCCAAAATTAAATGACACGCATCCATATCCACCACGTCATATAGCACTTCACTAACGTAGTGTTTGCCTATGGAAAATGAGACCTTGCATATGTTCGTCACCTCAATTTCTATTCCCCTTTTAACCCAACTGACTTTATACGGGTTGGGACACTTTACTATTTTAAGTTGTAATGATTGCACAACCGCACCAGAAATGGCATTCTCTGTGCATCTGCTATCAATGAGCACATCACAGACCTTCCCTTTGATAGTGCACTTTGTTTTAAAAAGTGCATTTCATTGAGTTTTGGCAGGTTGTCAAGGGGCTAGGAGAGGCATTTGTAGCACACATAACACAGGTTCCCCGTCATCTCCGGCCACATATTCAATTTTCTCTTCGGCACCTTTTGTATTATTTCCTTCCTCTTCCTCAATTTCACCATCCAATAACTGCAATTGAGCACGAGTTGGACATTCATTGGATTTATGGCCCAATTGAAAACATCTGAAGTATTTTAAATTAGTTGGTTCAACATAAGGATTCTCTTTTACTGGTGCCTTACCTCTCGGGTTTCCATTAAGATCTATTACTCTCAGGCCAGGTGTTTGAGGTTGACTAGTTACGGACGGTGTTTCCATTATCTTGTTGTGAGTTGTTGAGTTCTGCAACAAAACCTTGTTAGCTTCAACTGGTTGTTCCCAACTCCACCTACTCAGCCGGTTGATTGAATGCTTTTTTGTTTGCATATCTATCTTAAGAGCATAATTTACTGCTTGCGATAATGATCAAACTGAGTTTAGATTTAATTTATCTTGGATGGAATCCCTCAAACCTCTAATGTACCTCGCAACCAGTTGATCTTCAGATTCATTAATATTATTTTGGGTACTTAACCTATAAAACTCTTATGTACATTCATTCACAGATCTAGCTCCCTGCAAATAATTATGATACTACACATACAACATATACTCATAATCAGTTGGTAAGAAGTGCCCTCAGAGTAATTATTTCATCTTAAACCAACTCCGTACTACTCCCCTGCCTTCCCGTCTTCGAGATTGAATTATTTGTTGCCACCATGCATTGGTGCCTCCTTTCAACCTACAGGATACATACTTTACCTGTCTCTCCGGTTCGATATCCATATACTCAAAGAATGTCTCGACTACCCTTTCCCAATCGAGATAATCTTCAATGTGCAATCATCCATCAAAGAATGGTATATCTAGTTTTACTCAAAAATCCCCTGGATATCTATCTCTTACTTTTTGGTGTCATCTACGATTCAGAATCAGCTCTTCCTCTGAGTCTGATGGCTCTACAGAATGAATGTGATCTAGCTCTTCTTTGGAATCTGTTACTTCTTGTGCCCGAGTATCCCGATGCCATTCTCTGCCTACCAAGAACCCACGTCTCGCTGCCGGATAGATGGCCGGACCTCCTACACGAGCGGCTTGATTCCTGTTTAAACGAGCATTGATCAACCTCAGTTCTCAGTGCATTTCCCCAAAGAGTCGTTGCATATCTGTAGAATTTATTTTTAGTTTGCCTCACCAAGTATGTGTGCTCTGCCTATAGGGATTCCAAGCTACTTTCATCCCCCGTAGCCACCTGGTTACTTCCTTCTACAATGCTCACTCTGATACCAATATGATACCGGCATCACCTGCAATAATAAAAATAGAGGAGTAAGAAGGGAATTGCATTAGAACAGTAGTTGATTTTGTAGTGTATTTTTCTATCTGCTTGTAGCAACCATGGGCCAGGGTTTAACTATCATCCCCGCCATACCACTACAGGGAAAACGATGAAAACCGGCGGTTTTTTCCGGCGGTTAGTATAGAATTACCGGCGGTTTTTTACGTTACCGGCGGTCTAACGGCGGTTTGTTAACCGCCGGTAAAAACGGCGTAGGAAACCAATTCCGACGGCTTTTTACCGGCGGTTTATTTTTACGGCGGTTTGCCGGCGGCAAATACCGCCGGTGAACACCGGAATTTTAACCGTCGGTATTCCGGCGGTTTGGCCGCCGGTATTGTTACCGCCGGCAAACCGCCGGTCAAAGTACCGGCAGTTTTCCGGCGGTTAAACCTGGCGTCGTCTGGTTCATTAGACCGCCGGACGGCGCCGTTAGACCGCCGGTAAAGTACCGGCGGTTGACGGCGGTTATAGCCGTCGGTATTACCGACGGTTTAAACCGTCGTGCGTCCATCGTATAACCGCCGATGGCCGTCGATAAGCCGCCGGTACGTACCGGCGGTTTAATAATATAACTGGCGGCTTTATCTTGTCCGTCCGGTATCGTAATTTCCGGCGGCTAAACCGCCGGTTAGCCGCCGGAAACCTGTAGCACCTAAAAAAAAAAATTGACAGCATCCCCTCTATTTGAGGGAGGTTCACCCTAAAGTCTAAACCTGCAGAAAAAGCATATATATGTTGGGCAACACGCCGCTATATTCATCACAACCAGAAAATACAAAATTCATCACAACATTACAATCACAAATACACAAGATAGTTCATGATAATGTTACAATCACAAGTTCAGAAGTTCCCAAGTTCTAATTAATACATTCATCAAACATAATAAACATCTAATCATCATCGGTATCCTCACTGTCTGCAGATGGCTGCTCCTGTTGGTCCTTCTTCCTTTGTTTTCCAGCTGTGTAGGATTGCAACCGTGCTTGCATTTCATTCTGAGCCTTCCTCATTTCTTCAATCTCTCTAGCTTGAACCCTTTTCATCTCTTCAATCTCTCTAGTAAGTGCTGCAACCCTCTCACTTATAGATTCTTCAGCTCCACTTGGATCATGAAATGCAGAGGTGTATGAACTGCCCTCAATAGCAAAAGCCTGTGAACCCATGCCATATACCCTCCCCCTCTGTCTTCCACCAACAACTTCTGACCATGTCTGATACTCAGAAATATGGGCCGATCCAGAAGATGATCCCTCGCCAGTGGACTGCCGACTTTCTCTAGCTCGTAAGAAATCATCCTGCGAGTTACAAATAGTTTTATTAAAATAAATTTTTATTCTAAAAATCCAAAAAATTTTACTCACATGAGCCTTCTTAGACTTCTCATCAACCCACTGGTGGTCAGCTTGATGTTGATGAGTTCTTGTATGCAGCTCCAATGGTGTTGGCTCCCGACCCAGGTGCTCTTTCTGTAAATTTGATGCTTAGTTATACTAACATAAATATATGCAATAAACCAATTCAAAACACTTACCAGTCGCCGCCTATGTTCTGTATGAGGTACAGATCCACCAGTATGAAGAGAGCTTCCTAAACCGCCGCTGTCAGAGGCTCTGTTCTGTTTATTCTGCTCTCTCATTTTTATAAACTCCGGGGTAGCCCAAGCACTACTCAAATCTTCCCAAACGCCCTCTCCAATCCAATTAGGCCTCTGCCCGGACTTTCTAATGTCCGTGAACATGTCTCTGAGACGGGTCGCTCCTCTTCTCTCAAAATTTGATCTGATCCTCGTGCTGTACTCAGGCAACCACCTAAATTCTTTCTGTACAAATTTAGGCAATATCAAAAAGATTAGTACAAATTAAATCATATATTTGAAATCATACCAAAAAAAAATTACCTGAAATTCTCCAAACCACATATCTCTAACTGGCTTTGGGATCTTCTTCCAGGATAAGTAAGGAGCATCATACTTATTCTTTATTATATCCCGGATCATATGTATATGTGGCCTTGAAGGATTGAAGCTGCAAGTGACTTTGTTTATCAATAACATGTAATATATCAAAATAAAAACAACTGAATAACTTAAATTGAACTTACTTATCGCCGTCAGGCTCGATGTATTGACGCTTATCTGTTGCTGTTGCAGGATCGGTAGTGCCAACCTCTGGTGGTCGTGATGGTCCACCCTGTTCATGCTGCACCGGATAGGGGTAGTAATATGGGTAAGGGTAAGGAGGGTGAGGACCAGTGGATGGACCAGCAGCCTGTGATGATGGTGGGGGGTAATATGGATAGAATGGAGAAGCATGTGTCTGATCTGGAGAGGGGAAGCGAGGACTCGTCGAGCTGGGAGGGAAGTGGCCAGGGAAGTATGGAGGTACAACAAGAGGTGGATCTAACTGTCCCTGACCCTGCTCTGGTGAAGGCTGCTGGCTTCTGGCAGGTGGTGGCGGTGGTGGTGTAGGTAGATCTGGTGCAACTGAAGGCCCCTCACCTACCACAGTCTGTGTGGGTACTCTCCTAGTCGTAATCTTCTTCCGGCGGAACTTTGAGGCAAATGATTTACGAGGAGGATCGTCGCCTGAAGCCATCTGCAATATTAAAAAAAAAATAATTGAGAAACAGTTAATAAAACAGTTAATAAAGCAGTTAATAAAACAGTTAATGAAGCAGTTAATGAAGCAGGTAATGAATTACGAGAAGCAGTTAATAAAGCAGTTAATGAAGCAGTTAATAAAAGACAAGGTGGCAAAATACAATATCATTTCTAAGCAGTAATAAAAATTACAAAACATTTAAATTCTACAATTCTAAATTACAGAAACTAATCAGAATCATCAAAACTATTTTCATCACTCTCAAGAGTATCTTCACTTTCATCCTGGTTCTCTTCTTCTTCTGAACTAGTTGAACTATTGACATCTTCTAACTCCATTTCAATAGTAGAGGTTGTAGTTGGCATATCCTCAATTTCAACAGGCATATAACTTGACATCTTATCCTCTTGATGTGCAGTTGCTACAATGTATTATTGATCAATTATTCCCCGTGCTTTTGTTTTTATGATAGCTAGCCAATCTTGTTTGTCTCTGCGACCACTGGGATATTTGCTGAAATAAACTTGAATAGCTTGGCTTGCTAACACAAATGGATCAAACTTTCCGTATCTTCTACTATGTTTAACATCTACTAAACCATACACAGGATGAACCCTTGTGCCTCTATTTTGTACTGGATCATACCACTGACAGTTAAATAAGCATACAAAGTTCTCATCTTCGCCTGGGTATTCCAAGTCAAGGATCTCATTCAAAATACCATAATAATCACACTCATCTTCTTCATGAGTGTTTCCTCTAACACATACTCCATAATTTTCAATTTTTCTTCCTTCACTCCATGATTTGGTATGAAATCTGAACCCATTCACTATATATATTGGCCAAGTTTTTACTTTTCGCATTGGACCCCATGCTAATGCTTGCAAACTTTTATCGAAATATTTGTTATCAGGATTTTGTACCTAAAAATATTTTCAAATTTTAGTATTTTTGATAATAAATAAGATTTAAATTTATAAAAAAAATGTACTCACATATGATCTGAACCAAGTTGGAAATTCATTTGCAACAGCTTGCTCAATTTCCCTTGAATCTGTCAAAGGCAAATTGCTTACGAAATACCTGGTGACAAATAATACATAAGTATTTTAAATAAACATTACTAATTTATTATTAACATTATGTAAGAACTTACTCTAAGATTGGCTCAACTTCTTCACAGTTCAGTAGTATATACAAATTCGCTGTATTTATTTCTAAATCGTTGAGATATCTTTCAACACATTTGCCACTAGGCTTTCCTTGCCTTCTAAATACTGTTAGTGTAGCATGTGATTGTTCTTCTACATCGAAGTCCATGTTACGACCCATTTTTGTTCTTGTACTCCTTACATGTGGCTCGAAATAGTAGGAGCAAAAGTGAGTTGTTTCTTGAGATAAATATGCTTCACATATCGATCCTTCTGGTCGTGCTTTATTCTTAACATATTTCTTCAACTTGTTCAGATATCTATTAATCAAATAAAAATATGTTATCTTAACTGATTCAAAAATATTGAGTAATTAATAAAAATCTTAACACATTTACCTTTCGAAAGGATACATCCAACGATATTGTACAGGTCCACCAACTCTAGCTTCGTAAGGTAGATGGACTGGAAGATGTTCCATAGAATCAAAAAAACCCGGGGGAATATCTTCTCTAACTTGCATAGGATGATTGGTATGTTATCCTCGTACCTCCGTAAAGCATTTTCACTTAGTTTAGATGAACATAAATCTTTGAAGAAAATGCTAAGCTCAATCAACGGATTTGATATGTAATCGGGTAACATACTGACTATGATCGGAAGAAGAACCTCCATAATTATGAGACAATCATGACTTTTGAGTCCAAATAACCTTGCAGATTTCAAGTCAAAACATCGGCTTATATTTGATCCATAACCATCCGGCATTTTTAAACCTTTAAACCACTGACATATCATTCTTTTTTGCTCTAACGTGAAAGAGTAAGGAGCTTTGGGCTTCATTAGTTTACCGTCAGTTGTTGTTACCAACTCCAAATTTTTTCGCCGACAAAACTCTTTAATGTCCATCCTTGCTTTGACATTATCTTTACTCTTGCCTTTAACATCCATAATTGTATTAAAAATATTATCCAGAAAGTTCTTCTCAATGTGCATAACATCCAAGTTATGTCTTATCAAATTAGTTCTCCAGTAAGGTAATGTCCAGAAAATACTTTTTTTAATCCAATTATGTTGAACACCATAATCCGGAAATTTAGATTCTGATAGCATTGGATAATCAATAATTGTTGGAATGTTGGATAGTCTCTGTAGTATCTCATCACCACTTAATCTGGGTGGAGGAGGTGATCGCTCAATTCTATTTTTAACAAGGCAAAAGTGCCTACACTATGTGATATTTTCTTATGATCAATAAAAGAGATATACAAGCAGCATAAATAAATAGCTGAATAACAACGAAAACTCAAAATCCTACCAAATATCTAATTACTTAATAAAGGTAATATGAATTACATCTCTACGATAGAAGGGTATTTTTAACTCATAAACATAGTAAATAATAGTTATTCTTAAGTGAGCGACATGAACTCCAAATTTATTTGAGATTCGACCAATAACACCAAGTAAAACTCAACTCATTTATCCTACACATAAAGAGGATTATAAATCAGCCACACAAGTGTATTGTAACGCCCCATGATCTAAATGAGAAATTTAAACCTACTTTTTTTATTTACTTGCTAATACTCTTGTAATTTATTATTTCACCAGAGCAAGCTATCATCTCAAACCATAAAGAATGCTCATCTACAGAGTATATATGATATTCAAAATAATCTAGATTACAATGATTTTAATAAAACTAAAATACAATCTAAACTACAAAAATATGTGTACATTTTCACAATAGGACCTCATTATTCTCATTATATTTCTCCATCAAACCTCTCAAAAAATGTATGACTTCCATTGCATCACAACCAAGCATTAATCCAAATTGATTTTGAGAAACATTATAAGCATTAATCCAAGCACACCTAAACCTATGCACCATAACTCTCTCTCTCACATTTTTAAAGTATAAAACATTAACTAACAAGATAATATCAACAAATAATCAAAGAAAAACCATAAAAAATAACCTTAAAAGAGAAATCGGTTTGTTTGGGGTCGGAATCGATCGGCGGTCGGGCGTCGGAGTAAACTCGTCGGCGGCGGTCGGACTGGGGACGGCGGCGGTCGGACTGGGGTCGGCGGCGATCGGAATGGGGTCGGCGGTCGGAGTTCCTTCGTCGGGGGCTGATCGGTCGAGCGGAGGAGCCGATAGAGCGAGCGACCGAGAGAGAGAAGGAAACAGGGAAAATGAAATGAGCGGGGCGAGGGGGCTCGTATTAGGGCTTTTACCGGCGGTTTTCCGGCGGTCTAGACCGTCGGTAATACCGACGGTGTATCGTAGCTAAGCCGTCGATTTGGCCGTCGTTAGAGTCCGACGGCGTAACCGCCGGCGGAGCCGTCGGTATTACCGACGGGCTATAAACCGCCGGTCAAAACCGCCGGTATAGGCCATTTTTCCTGTAGTGTACTACAAAAGGACCGAATTGTAAAAAGGTAGTGTAATGCTGAATAACTAACTATAGAAAGGCAGTAGTGGAGCACTTGCTCTCTAACCGAATAAAGCAGTAATTGGCTAATAATAATAAGTAACTAATATTAAGTAATATTCTCCTGGAGTCACTACTACTCAAGGATGCACCACATCTAGAATGATATCCAAACACTTTTATAAAGGCACAATAAGCTTTATATGCCTATTTCTTAAAGACATCTCTTATAGATGTTTTTCTTGTTGTTAGTTGCCCTTATAATAATCTCCAAAAATCTTAAGAAAATATATACTAATAGGAGCTTGCGGTAATCTTTCCTTTGAAAGAAGCTTTTAATATATGAAAGATAAAGAATCTATTTAGAATGGTTGCAGGTTTTTACAAAGTTAGTTATGAAGTTATTGTGGGAAACCAACTTAGCTACTATAGTTTAAAAAAAATAGTTTTTCACTAGAAAATTTTCTAAGATGATGTGAAAAAATATTAATAAAGTAGTAGCCAAATAAAATTATGATTGTCATATGAAAAACAAAGCATAGAAAAAGCTATCCTAAACAAAATCTAATAATAAAATTTTTAGACATATGAAAGTTGAATTTGATCATGAAGAGAACTTTCTTGTCAATCCTAAGAAGTACAATAGATGATTTTTTTCTTTTGCAAGTAGGAAATAGTTAAATAAACTTAACTTTACTAAGGGCTTGTTTGATTTAAAGTAAAATTATAGTTGTATTGTATTTCAAATGCAGTTATTTTAAGAGTATTCATATTTTATTTGAAGTAAAATAAATACAATATCAAATTTTAGTGTTTTTGGATTGCATGCTCAAGTGTAAAATTGATGTATTTTAAATTCCAACAATTTTGACAATTTTCAAATACACCACAAATTCATAGTCATTAATATAGCATGATGGCATCTCCAACATCGGTCACCGCCATCTACTGCCAGGCCCCATTGCCAACGGCCGTCGCTTCGTCAATAGCTTGCCAATGCCATCTCTTCACCATTCATCATGGGCCTCCACCTACCACCTTTTCATCTATCGCAAGCCACCACATGATGTCGTTGTTGCCATCCATTGTCGGCCACCACCTACCATTAGTGACCACCATAGCCCCCATTGCCAACCACCACCTCTGCTATCAACCTATGACAACCATAATCTTTGGATTTACACTGCATTTATTTTAGATTGTGCCAAATAAAATAAAAATCATACTTTTGCATGGAATTCCTTTTTATAGTATATTCCTTTTCAATCCAATCTAATTGCCCCTAAATCTTCTTCTCAATAGTTAACATGTGTCAATTTTCCCAATTTTGTTTAGGCATTCTATACTAGCCAAATGCTTTAAATGAGTATGAAGGGGGTTTATTGTCACACCAAAAAATCTAAATTGAAAGAATTTTTTCTTTTATCTTTTATTAATAACAACCATAGCTATCTAATTTCATCTATTAATAATAAACAATAGAAAAAAAATTTATAATTTAAAACATCAATACAAATTTATATTAATTAACTCAAAAATAAATCATATATAATACTTAGGAATCATATAATCAAAACATATCCTTCTATTCATTTTTTACTCTGATTTTAAATCCCTATAAAGGGCTTATGCATTAATAATCAAAGTAATTACAAGTCCTTAAAGGGATCGATAACTCACTAATGCTCAAAAAGTAACATACAAAAAATCTAAAAAAAAGTCCTAAAAGTCAAGGATTCGTACCTAATTACAATGAAAACACATAAATATAAAAATAAGGTTGGGAAGAAGACCAACCCCAACAAAGAACAACCCTTAGCTGATATGATCATCAAGTTTAATAATGACATGGAAAGATGCCAAGAGAACCAAAACTTTAAAGGACGAGTAATGATCAGGTGACACCTCCAATGAACAAGGGACGTCTCCAATGGATAGAAGTACAAAATTTCAATGAAAGACTATGCAGAAACTTACAAGGAGAAGTAAAGAGACCACCACAAGAAGACAGAGAGACAACATAATTCAAAGGGAAAACTCCTAAGAAAAGTAACACATTGAATAGTGAAGAGCATTATAGAATGAAACTAATAACAAAATAGTTGAGAACTAATTAATAATCCCAGATGAAACAATGGATTAACACCCAACTACGAAAAGGAGTTAAAGAAGGTTCCTACGCAATCAACAATAAAAGAAAAAAGAGATTTTAGACATAGCTTTTGCTATCCTTACGAAGGTAAGGGAACCCCAACTTATCAGTCCTCACCAATCATTTCAAATAGTGAGGCTGAGATAGAGTATAAAATATATTAGTAGAACCATATCCTAAGACTTTCTTAGTAAGCAAATCAGCACAGCTATTAGCCTCTCTCCAAACATGAGGAATATGATCAAAAAGTAAGTTGACATCTCACTTACCTTTTTGAATAAAATAACATACCTTCAAATTAGAAATGGAATGGGTGTTAAAAAAAACTGTTAAGTGTCCCATTACCTATCCAGTCATCATTCCAGAAGTAAGAGGAGCCAAAGCCAATTCCCCATTGAATCATTTGCTCCATAAACTATTTAACTTTGAAAATTTTGGCCCAAGTAGCAGATTGGCCCTTAAAAAAAATATTGAGAGGGGTGAACATTGTTTTAATATTTAAGTTGCATAAAATTGACCCATAAAGAGTTATTACAGAGAAACTTCAGCCAAAGCTTAATAGAAAAATAAGAAACCAAATATAAAGTGGATTTTCAACCATCTCCGACCTCGTCAAAAAGACCAGTACATAAAGACCAAGATTTTCAGTGGATTTTTTTGTTGTCATAGGAAGATCCAAAAAGAAAAACCTATTATATAGTTTATCCATTCTATTGCAAACCCCTAGAGTAGAGGAAATAGTTTGAAAAAAAATGCATAGGAATAGAGAGAAGAACACTCTTGATTAACACTAATCTACCTCTCATAGGTAACATTTTAAAACCCAACGAAGAATTCTTAGCTTGGATGCTTTGAAAAATATTGTCAAAGAGGAAAGTCTTTTTTACAACCTTTGTAATGATGGACACCCAAGTAATGAATAGGAAAGCTTGTTTATAAAAACTAGTAAATTGAGTAATGGTATTGAATTTACTCTACTTCATTTACCAGGAATGAAAGAGCACTTTTTATTAATAAATTTAAGCCCTCTTTCGTTAGCAAAATCTAAAAAAATGGAAAGTCTTCTTCATATTATTAATAGATTCATTACAAAAGATAATATCATCATTAGCAAAACACATATGAGTCAATCCTTTATGCTTAGCAAAAAGAACATATAAACCTCTTGAGAGATACTCTACAACAATAATATACAAGGAAGGGGAAAGAGGTTAACAACGCTTGACTCCTTGAAAAGCTTAAAAAAAAACCCATGAGAACTACCATTGATAATGATAGAATACCAAACATTCTTAATAAAATTATTAATGAAAGTAATAGATTTATCATTGAAACCAAAAAGTTTAAGGATGTTATAAAAGAAAGGCCAATTGATGTTATCATGGGCTTTTGTTATGTCAAGCTTCAATATCATGTTATGGCGAGACACTTCATAATTTTTATCATGAATAAGCTTTTGTGCAAGAAGCGCATTATTATAAATATTTTTTTCTTTGACAAAGCCAGTATGATTAGCAAAAATAATAGAGCAAAAAATAATGGGATGGAAGTAGAAAAGACATGCAAGAAGCAAGAATTTTAGAAATTAATTTATTAAAAATAGAGCATAAAATAATGGGATGGAAGTCACTCCAACAACCAGGATTGTCATGCTTAGGTATAATAACTAAAAAGGTGCTAAAAAAATTGAAGGATATGAAGACCATAAAAAAAAACTCTTGAAAGCATTATAAAAATCAACTTTAATAATGTGCTGGAACTATGAAAAAATCTAGTGGTAAAATCATCAGAACCTGCAAACGAGTCCTTGTTCATATTGAATAGAGAGTTATGAATTTTCTTTTCTTCTAGGAATTTAGCAAAATTATAATAATCATCATCCTTAATGATTGTGGGAATAAAGTGAGGATTAAAGATACTAATAACAGTATTAGCAACACCAAGCAAACTCTTAAAATGAGAAACGATAGAATTATAAACAGAATCCTTATCCTCCACCCAAGAACCACTATCCAATTTGATTTTATGAATAAGACTTTTGCTTTTTCTACTGTTAAAGTAGATATGATAGTTCTTAGTGTTCCTATCACCATTAGAAATGAGTTTTGAACATGCTTTTTGACGCCAATAAACTTCTTCATTAAGTTGTAAATAAAAAGATGGTTTTTCACATTAAGGAGAAAATATTTATTCTACTTAGAATTATATAAAATGAAATTATTCTCTAATTGATTAACATCCTTCTAAACATTGAGAATATTATCAAGTAAATTACCAAAAGTATGCTTATTCCACCATCTAATCACATGCTTAAGACTTTCCAATTTAGGGGAAATATAACCATATCATTAGAGCCATCATAATTTGAAATAGGGGAAACCCAATTATCATGCACAATTTAAAAAAAAAAAAATCAATTGAGAGAAGCCACATGTTTTAAAATATAAAAGAGACGGAGCTAGTAAAATCAAAATGATTTAGGTTAAAAAGAAGAAAATCATAGTCGAAAAGAGTTATATTAAGATGATCAACTGAAGAATTCTAAAAAAAGAGAGCCATTCATTATTAAACAAAATCCCATCCAAACTTCCCCAAATTCTATGATTGGCCAAATAAACTTGGGGCTAGAAAAACCAATATAGGCAAGCCCAAAGTTCAAAATAATTTTGTTAAAATCATCTATAGCAAAACAATTAGGCCGGGCACCTCCAATCCTTTCAGAGGCATTAGAAATAATGTTGAAGTCCCACTAATGAACCAAGAACCTTAAAAGGAAGATGAAAAATCATGTAATTATTTCCATAATAGAATTTTTCTAGCTCTAGTACATTTTACATAGCATATAAAAGCCATGACCCAAGTGTTACTCATACTAAAGCTACAATGAATTACTTGATCCAAGTCAGCAATTATAAAGAAATTAATGTCTTCCTTCTAAAACAACAAAATTTTCCTATTAGATTTAGAAAAAAAAATTGAAATCCCAGTTGACACTGACAAACAATGAGCTTTGAAACATTAAGCAAAGCTCAATAGTATCTAAGAAATAAATATTATTAATTCTATAGAGATTGTAGATACGAGATCTAGTGTGAATATTTCCTACACCCCTAAAGTTCCAAATAAGGACCTATTTATAAATTATCATATTTAGTAGTAGCTTTGGATCTAGTACATATTAAAAGTAGAAAGTAGGAGTTCATTATTATTCTTTTTAACAATTCTCTTAATTTC